>CAEMYA010000462.1:3107001-3157461 GCA_903131615.1 Diplodus sargus | reverse complement strand
TGTGTGAGTGTGTGTGTGTGTGTGTGTGTGTGTGTGTGCGTGTGTGTGCGTGTGCGTGCGTGTGTGTTATTTTGTGTAGGTAAAGGAAAGCCATCAGGTGAAACTGGTATTCTCAGAGCAGCTCAGCAAATTGCAGACCAAACAGCATCAGAAGACCGAGCTGCTGGAGGAAATCAGGTACAGAACTCTCAGTGGCTCTGCATGAATCCACTCGAGTCATGAGACAGACGGTGAAAGCATGTTATTTGACATGTCTGGTGGTGTTGTGTGTTGTGTTTTTTCTGTGTCACCCAAGGTCTTTCAGTAAGCAGCGAGCAGCTATAGAAAAAGAGTATGGTCAGGTGAGTTCACACAAGCTATTCTAGGCCACTAACAGCTTACTGGAACCTTTCATTTTTTACTGGAAATGCTCATAATTTATTGATTTGAGGTCCCATATCAGTACCTGAAAGCTGTGCTGTTATTTATTGCCTCTAGTGGTACTTTGTTAATATTATTTGTGTGTCAGTATTTGTCATCACACTCTTATGCCATTCAGTCTCGACTTGTATGTCTTTTTTCCCCTCCTCATATTTTTATTTGAACTTTTAGACTACATGTTCCAAGTTTCCACTTTGTGAGGAAAGCTCCAGAGCTTTATTTGTTGGTTTTGCACCCTTGCAGAGAATGTGTCACATATGTGTGTCCACACTAATGCTCACAAATGCCTGCCCAACTTAACAGGAGAAGAATTAAGAAAGTATCATGCCGTTTCCTGAAAAAATATATTTTACAAATACTTGCAATTACACAACTGAGTCGTGAACATATCTGACCCCATAAATGATTTAACTGACAAATTTAGATTGATTTTTTCTTGTTTATTACGAGCAGAAATAGCTATTCAGGGCCCACAATTTTTATGAGAAAAATTGGGTGGTACAAATTGAACTACAACTATGATAGCTTTTTCTTTGTGGCTGTACCTCAGTATAGTTGTGCTTTGAGCTAAGTGCTAATGTTTGCTAATCAGCACTAATAGTGCACCAAAAACAACTGATAGACTGAGATGAGGCACTTTAGAACATGTTTAAAGTGACATCCTTTAGGCTGTTACAATTTGTGCAGACTGTCCTCTCACAAATGGATGTCACTTTAAGCACGATTGTAATGCAAGTTTAGAGACAAAGAGGTCAGAATAAAGTTACACGAAAAACAAACAGGAAAAAAGTTCTCTGTCACGAGGCCTTGCTAGTTGTTTGATGTAATACAAAAAAGTGCAAGGTACCGGTCTGCTCCAAAATCCTTATCACATCATCATGAGCAAAATAAACATCTTTTTACGAAAAGCTTATCTTTTTTGTCACACTAGTTATCAAACTGTGTATAGGCATAAAGGAAGGAATGCATTTACCATATAAGGCTCATCTGGTTCTCATTTCAAGTTTAATTGCGTATTCAGTGTGTTCTGACTCCTCCTATAGCTGTGATCCACTTGTTCACTGTACATTTTCAGGCTCTTCAGAGGTTGGCTGTTCAGTACCAGAAGCGAGACTGGCAAAGAGGGCATACAGCTGCCGACACTTCTGGGTAACTGTACACACATAATGTACACAGCCCTATCATCTGCTATTTTCTATTTCGCGTTTTTTAAGGCGCTCTTATTCTCCACAACATACCACTAGACTGGAGTATCTGGCTAATCTTTCATTTTCAATAGATGCAAAAAGTTGTTGCCCATGTGCTGTTAGTCTAATTTTAACACTAGACATATGACTTTTCACATTAGAAGATTACCAATGAACATATCTTGCTTTTCTCATTTCACACCATCAGGGCCAGAAGGGCAAACAGTTCAACTGGCCCTCTCACAGTAGGCAGGTGACAACATCTGTGATCGGCTCTGCTGACGAGCGTCGTCAGTCATCCTACCCATTTGAAAAAGTACCTTCTAATTTTTAAAAACTGGGGCATTTAGATTGAAATAGTAATAAAAAAAAACAACAAAATAAATGAAAAGGTTTTGCTGCAATTACATGACATGACGTCACATGATGGGGTAAGCCCCGCAGCAGGAGCTTGACAATATCTACAAGTTAGCTTCTATTTAGCTTGCTAAAGACAACCAGGCAGCCTAAGCTTGTTTGTCAGCGTCCCACCTCTTGATCTTAAGACTACATTGGAGATGTTTTGATATTTGTTGGACTGTAACCTGGCTATTTACACAGAGCGCCATCAGTAATATTAGATTAAACTCAAAAAATGAACCTAAAACCCAGAGATATGTTAGTGTTTATTGCACTTCTGATTGCCTTGACTTTTTTCCAGGGGCGCTGGAACTAATTGAAGGCTTGCAACTGCAAGCATATAGTATGCAGTTCACTATTTAATGCAAGATTAAAAGCCACCATAAAAAATGTGCTAAATATTATACCATATACCAATAAATGACACTAACACAGAACATTGACCCACATTACCTACAGTTCTGTATCACTACCACTTGATTACATACATTAGATACAATAGATTTTGTTGTGTTTGCTTGTTTGTGCAAGCTTCTCAAATACATTGCCCTTCATGATGGGAATAATAAACTCTGTATCTATAGATGTCATTCCATAATTCAACCTAAATGAACATCTCAAACTGGATTATTTTAATATCATCTGTAACTTACATGCAGGCTGAGGTATGCTTCTCACTGTTTCCAACTGTCCAGCAACCAGTACAGACAGTAGGTTGCTTGTTTATTTTCAGTTATTTCATAATTATATTTATGTGAGAAAATAATTTGTTTGACTTTCTGTCATTTTCTTTTTTGTAATGGTAAAAGTGGCAGGAGAGACAGAGAACTCCCCACAGACTCCCTGCAATGAAGCTAACTGGCATGTCATTGTTGCTCACCTTCTTCACTGGGACAGGGAGGGGGGCAGTCATGGGGAGACTGGGCTGCTGCTGACTCAGCTATTATTAAGTCTGCTAAAAGGAGCAGGGACAAAGATTTAATATGAATATCTTGCTAAACGTTTCCCTGCACTGATTACATGTTGATGAAATGTAGGCTAACACTGGTCTGTAGCTAGCTAGCTTATTACACTATGGATACATTAAGCCAACAGGTTAATACCACTCACAGACTGAAGGCTACCAACCTTTCTTGGTGAAAAACTGGGTTACAGATTGACACCCTTTCCTTTGTCTTTCCTCTCTCTCTTTCCTCTCCTTCCTTTTTTGAAAACCAGATTTTGGTTTAGGCAACACTATGATCACTGTAGTTTTGGTGCATCTACTGACTGCAGCTAAACATGTCACTGATAAGTGCGTTAAGGCAGGACCAAACCATGTCACGCAGACACAGGGGGGTGGTCGGTGAATATGGATGTTTACTTCTTGGTCAATGGGGATATTTAACTTTTATTGCCAAAAACAAGTAAAAGCAAAGAGAATCAATTTTATTATATTTGAAACATATACTCAATGATGATGGTTTAATAATTTTATATTAGTTTTTTACCAATTTTGTGGGTCCCTGGAATTTTCCTAACTTTTCCCCCCAATAGGACACCCCTGACTCTTTCAATAGGTATTTTTTTTCTGAAATAAGGTCTGTGGTCTAGACATGTGGCTAAATGAGACTGCAGAAGTTGTTGGGACAATTAAGGCTATTACGCCATTACTCAGTGGCCCGTCTTTACAGGCAGACTTTAGTTGCAAACTATTCAAACCCAAACTTTACAACTCAGCCAGTTCAATTTTTTGTAAAAATGTATTAGTATAGTCTGGTAAGAGACTTGGTGGTGGAGACATTAAAGTCATGTGACCGCTACGTACTGCCAACACTCACATTAGCTTTTTACAATTTGATATATGCTTCAAAATCATTAAACTTGTGTTCATCTGTGAAAATTATCTTGCTGAACAAAATGTGCAAGTATCAAACACTTTATTGTATTCAATAATTACATGGAAAAAACCTATAGAATCATATTAGTTTCACACATATTTTCAGAAAGGTGAGTGGATGTGCACTGTAAGCTTTTAGTGAAAAGTGTTAACATCACTCAGCAATTAAAATTGACCTGACATTTAATGGAAACATGGCTACTGATGTCTGTGTTTACAGGAGTGTGTTTGGCGTGTGGCGGTCAGTGGTAGATGCTGTAGCTCAGTCTGCTGCATCACGACTTGCTGCTGCAGAGGAATACCGTCGACTGATTGGACAAGCCTCCAGAAGTCTTCACAACGCAAAGGACATCCGGATTAAGAGGGTGAGAGCTCCACACAGTAGACACATTCAGTTATCAAATACTCAAAACGTAGGAGCTAGGTGCATTTTCATTAGTGCACCACACTGACCATGAAATAGACACCAATGGCCGAATAAATAAATACATTTGCCTTGTGTGTTAGGGTCTGGAGCAGCTGCAGAGGGTCCAGGGGGAAGTAGTGGACTCTCTGCGGGAGCTGCACAGGATCAAGAAGCGCTACCACCAACTCAGTCACATTGCCAATATTGCCAGAGAGAAAGCTGCTGATGCACAGACCAGGTCTGTCTGTCTGTCTGTCTTTCTGTCTGTCTGTCTGTCTGTCTGTGTCAGAAGCAAAAAACAAACAAATTAAACAAAAATTAGTTGCTTTGTTTATAAAAATCTTCAGTATAATGTACATGATGTGAGCCCAAGTTGTATGTTGGAAAAAAATCCTAAGAGAGATTAAAAATTGAAGTAGTTGAGTAGTCTGAGTCACAAAGAGAAAAAGGAAAGTGACCAACAAGGCAGGAAGTCTTTTTTTAATACATACCAGCCAAAGTGACTGCTGCACTCAAAGTTTCCTTCCAACTACATTTTTTTCAGCTGGACAAGCTCTTCAATTGATCTTTTCATTAAAATCATTTTGCTACCACTAAAAATGTGAATGATTGTGTTCAACCAATATAGTTTAATCAGGACTGACACCATTTAAAAGATTCCTGTTGATATTTTAGCCATTGTGTTACGGTTGAGATTACATTTTAGGACCCTAATGCAGACAACAGAGACATGAAGTAGTGAAGTGAAGATTTATTTGACAAAATGTGCTGGAGGGTGATATGGACGAGATGACAGAGGTTGAAGGTAGGCCGGCAGGCGGGCAAGGAGGGTTGAGTGGAGCCAGTGTGGAGGAACCCAGGTGAACAGAAGAACAGATGGCAGAGAATGATGGCGCTGGAGATCACTGTAGAAGGCAACAAAAAGAAGAGCATGAGCACAAAGGCAAAGACACGAAGTAGCAGCAGCATGAAGTCACCGTATTAGACACAAATGATCTAGCCCAAAGCGGTGAAGAGACCAGGTAGATAAAGGCAGAATCTGATGAGTTGATCCTCAGGTGTGCCACTCTGCTGCTGCAGCTGCTGCTGCCAAGCCCACTGAAACACAGTGAAGGAGCAGGTGAGTGAGAAAGGAGGGGGGAAGAAGCAGAACACAGAAAATAGAAATAGAAGCAGGCTGCCACAGCAGCACCGTGACATACTGTGCACTTAAACCTCAAAATGTTCTTTCTAAAAGATAAATCTCGACAAGTATTGTTATTAGTTATTCACCAACTCAGTGTATTGTTCAATGCTCTCTAAGACACACACGGTTAGGGTGAGAGCTATTTATTGAATAGACCTCATAAAAAAAAAAGCTGCAGCAGCATTTATTGTGTCTTTTTTTAATTCTATGTGGAATATTATCAGGATGTTTTTAACTTTGTCTTTCAGAGCCAGAAAGAGCGAACATGGGATTTTCCACTTTAAAACAGGACTACATAAGATGGCCACTAAGGTACTGACACATGAGCCTCCTCTATGTGTTATTGCCAGGGCACAGTCAGCCTCACATGTTCACCTGCTCGGTGGAGTCTGAGAAGATGATCAAGTCTTGGCGGAATCTGGCCTGATGAAATCAGGGAACTTGTTTTCCAAGATCCACTCTCAGTTGCCAGTCTAGGGCTGTGTAAAAAGGGATAGTTGTCTGTTATACATAGTATGAGGGGAGCTAATTGTCTCTACTGCTTATTTGTGAGGTGTCTGAAAAATGGTTGTAATATATTACTCCCAGACAGCAATTTCAGATAATCTGAGTTCAATGCGTCTCTTCACTTGGAATGTCAATGGGATGGGGAACTCTTTAAGAAGAAAAAAGTTATGTCCAGTATTCAGAGCTGGCCATGTCTGCTGAGGAGGCTGAAAACCTTTGCAGGTGGTTGGTCATGTGTACTATATTGTGGGTTCCAGTAAGAGTAAAGGAGTGTAAACAAAAAATTGCAATTTAAAAATAATGCAGGAATAATCATAGTTCTGTTGGCTTATATACAGGGGCTTCATATTGTTTTGGCGAACATTTATGCGTCTAATGGGGATGATCAGAAAGGTTTTATTGACCTTGAAAAGATGTGCCACTGGGAACAATAACGTTGTACTGGGAGGAGACTTCAACTTACTGATGGATCCTCTCCTGTATCACAGTGGGAAATCAGTGTGCAGGGCTCCTAAGGCCACTCTGGCATTGCAGAGGGTTTGTAAGATTTGGGGACATTTGGAGAATCCTGAACCCATCGGGGAGAGATTACACCTTTTCTTCAGCAATGCACAAAATTTATTCTAGAATAGATTTTTTCTTCATATCCAAATCACTCACTTCCTCTGTTACAGGATGTTCAATCGGGAAAGGTATCATTTCGGATCATGCCCTAGTGTGTTTACATTTTTTATCACAATTTGAAAGGAGACGTACCCCTAAATGGCATCTTAATTCCTCATTTTTACAGGAACCAACAAATACTGGGTGGCCAGCCAAAGACTGCTGTTCAAACCACCCATAGAGTGCTGTTCAAACCAACAGGCTTATTTGCACACTCTATGGTCCTGTGATAGGATTCAGGAATTTTGGCTGAGAATATAGGCAAATAGTGGTTGAGGTTTTATAAACCCAAATACCATTTGACTCCAGATTATTTGTGTTAGGCGATGGATCCGTCCTATTTGGAAGGGATATTGGTTGATTGTACTCGCTGTACTGTTGGAAAACCTTAACAAAAAAATCCTGATGAGTCCGGGCCTTATTTTCCCTGTGTATCTGCCAGCCTGTCAAACAATTTCCACGTAAGCTCTCATTAATATATTGTATCGCTAAATCTATCCTGCTGCCCAGCCTTTCTTCTGTGTTTGGGTCCAACCCCTGTTGCTCAATTACCAGCTTTGACATAAAAAAATATATATTTAAAATATATATATATATAAATATATTTGTTACTTTGTCATGTTCAAGTTTATGATGTGTGGTGCATTCGTCACTTGAACTAAAAAAATGATTTTGTCTTTGTGCTTGTGCAGCTTAGCGCCAGGCAGACAGAGTGTGACAATCGTTTGACTGAAGTTCGTAATGAGTATCTGTTGACTTTAGCAGCAGTCAACACCCATCACCTACACTACTATACCAGTGACTTACCACATATTATGGAGGTAAAACACACACACACACACACACACACACACACAAATATGCTGTTACAGTTTGGGGCCGTGTCTCTTTGTTGATATGAGCATAGCAATAGCTATAAAGTCACAGCCACATACAGTTTGTCTGGGGTTTCCACAATAATGTTGTTTTTTTAACATTTTATACCAACACATCATTTTTACCAGGCCCGTTTTTATGGGTACTGTTTATCATACAAAACAAAACCAAGGCCACATATAACCTACATAACACTCAAGAGGCTAAAGTAAATGGAGGCTCAATAACATACATCCGTCATCATGACCATGAGTGCAACTAAACCAACTAAAAAAAAAACAACTGTCTGATGACGTTGCAACTTTGCTACACAGTGTGTCTTAAAGGTATTTTTTCTATATGGTTACAGCACACACATGAACTGACACATATAAACTGTCGAAAAGGAAGCTTAAAAAACTGTATCCGTTTTATAACTGATAAAACACTGACCACATCACTTCCTGACACATTGCAGGCTCTTGGTCTGTTGAGGTTGCACTGCAAAGTGCAAAAACAGTCTACTTTCCGCTTTTTCACTCAGTCTCTGAAGTCCTGTTGCAAAATATCTGTTTGCTTCCTTCCTGATGCTAAATCTTCAAAAAAGAAAAAGAAAACCTGCTCCCATCCTTGTTTTCCTTATAATAAGTTGTCACTAACATTGTACTGCTCAGAGGTGCTTAGATTAGAAGTTGTAGAAATGATCACAGGTCCTTATGTGACTGAACAAACTGGCCGATCATGATTATCCATACAAAGGGAACACATTTGCAGTTAGCAGTATATTTTTATTTAACCTTTAGTAACCAAGATAGTTGCATAAGTTCATGGTATGATTTGTTGTCTTAAATTGCAGCACAGTTTTCAGACAATAAAAACCACCCCATAGAAAACCCAGTAAATAACAACCAAAGGCCCCAAAACACTAAGGCTGAATTGCAAATGTGTCTCCACCATGGTATGATGACCTTCATTAATAAAAAGCTGGTCATTTTGTTAACACATTTCCAGGAAACTTCCAATTAATTTCTGCTTAACTTTTGCTTATCATGCCATTTTAATTTCTAAATAGTTTCTGCAGGTCAGTAAATTGAAGTGCATTTTTAGCAATTTACATTTTCACCAATTCATCACATCAGTCAAACAATTTTCCTACATTTTTTGTTATATAGTACATTGCTTATAGAACTCCATAAACAAAAAAATTAAGTCGCTAATTTTCCTTTTTAAATTAAATACCTTAATTGTGTATTGAGGCCTTATAATATCTCATTAAATTCATTAAAACTGACTCTTGTGCTTTACTTTCCTCATCAGCAGATGGACGGTGATGTTTATGAGGATTTGAGAAGTCATTTCACCCTACTGTATGAGACAGAGATGGACACTTGTCTGGCCACAACCAAACAGTACAACAGGATATGGGAGAATATTGTCAAGGTGTGTGTCTATGTATATGATGTAGTGTTTTTTGTGTCATGTATACAGTATGCTGATTTGTTTAAGGGTATGGGTGTTCAAACACAGGGATTAACTATGGTTTTGTGTCTTGATGGTCTGATGGGTCTTATGCCAAATTTATGATATACTGAGTCATTATTTCAAACACCAGTCTAATAACCAAACCAATGACAGTCATATTAGAGGTTTTCAGTTCAAAGGTATTACATTGGTGCAAGCCTTTTTTGACTGTTTGCTTTTTACACATGCAAAGTATCCCACAGTGGCTTCAGAAACCAGACATTTCTCACTTAGTTGATAGAGGGGATGGGGGGTGGAGGCAGACAGGCCCAGGGAAGTCGACAGGAGGAAAGTATGGATGTGCAAAGTTTTAAATTAAGAAGCAAATCAATGAACAGAGAAAAGGCATAAAGATTATGGACAATTCTAATTAGGTAAATGGTACAATTGGAAGGAATAAAAGTTTACAGCAGGAAATTCAACACATTTTAACACCTAGGTCTTCATTTTTGTGATGGTACAAGGCTGGCACAGGGGAAAGCATTGTGGGAAACAACACCCACATGTAAAATAAAAGTGGCTGGCCATAAACGGCTTGTGTTGGAACTGATGCAACGGATTGTGAGTTGTCAAACAGAACAATACAATGACAGGGAGAGATGGTAGAATGGGCTATCAATCGATTAAAATATTTAAGCACGATTAATTGCATGATTATCCTTAGTTAACTTGCGATAAATCGCACATTTTTTTCTGTTCTAAATGTAACATTCTTTAGTTATACTAACACAATTTAGTGACCAACTTTACACTTGTAAAAGTTAACTATACACAGTTAATTGACCTGCAAGGTGTAGCCACCCATGAGTGAGGGGGAGGAGGGCTCTCTGCATCAGCTCTGTGCTTGGTCAGCAAGTGGTATTTAAGACTAGACGTAGTCTGGTGGATACTCAGTTCTTCACATCGACAGTTAATGCAAATGACTTTGTTCTTGTCAAGAGAACCATCTGACAGGGCTTTGAAGCTGAACTTCACATTCAAAAGACCCTTTTCTTTATCCATTTGCTCAAGGAAGTTTTTTTCTGCTTACCTTCCACAATGTTACTGCCACATCGCTTCCTGATTTCCCAAACTATGGGGCGGGCAGAGGGTCATAACATGTTTGCGTTAATCGCGCGTCAAAAAAATGAATGCTGTTAAGAGGAATTTGCGTGAATGCATAATTATTGCATTTACTTTGACAGCCCTGATTTATACTGATTTCCCCTTGTTGAATTCTGAACTTCATGAGCAAAATAAAGTGATATGTTAGTAGATATGGTCACAGTCCCATGACGGTACTTCGCCATTTTTGTATCACAATATTGCAAAATTCTGTATATGGTTAAATCCCTAGTAGGAAGAATTGTTCTGTCTGACTAACATTAATTTGTTGCTGTTTTGTCAGGTGACAAGAGAGAGAAATGTTCTGCAGTTTCTTCAAGAATCTGTCTCCTTCAGCAAAAAACCTGAATTCACCTTCCAGTTAGCTCCAAGTGACAAGGTGTGTTTGTATGTTGGTGTGTAACTACTGGAGGTAAGGGGCTAGATTTAGACATCAGCAGTTCGGAGTAAACAGGACCAGGAGAAACATAGAATTAAATTAATTTAAAATGCTGTTTTATTTTCTTAATTAAGTGAAAAACTCAAAACTGTTTAACATTAAGTTTAAAGTAACTAAGCATGTATGCAGGTGTGGGCATGTAATGGAATGGACATTATCACATTTATAATATAATGCAGTCTAGTGCAACAACGCCATAAACTACATCTTCACAAATGACTGAGGGCACAGTCGCACAAAAACAACATGAACAGTGGAAAATCTTTGTTTCTTACATTTCGAGATTCACAGCAAAACATCATTGCATGGCCCCCTGATGTAGATGGGGACTAGTTTTAAAATGTTAAAAAACAACCAAAACCACCATAAATGCTCCATACAGCTCACCCAGCTTGATTCATGTCTCTAGAAGCCGCAAGACACCAAATTGATTTGAAAAGACAATATTAACACTACAGTTCAATACTGTATTATTGTGGATATCGATGACGGGAAGTAGAGAAAAATATTCACAGTATAAATACATATAAACACATATTTTTTGCAGTCCCTCAAATGGGGTTATAATAAATATATGATGGTAATGGTGACAGGATATTTACAGATTAACAATAAACATGTTTGTGCAAAATGACATCTGAGCACTGTAACGTTAAACTTCAGTGGTAGTTAAATAATCACAAATCACAAAAAGCATCTTTTTTTCTGCATTATGTTTTCATTTTACACATATCAGACAATGCATACACCAATTCCGATCTGTGACAGGCCAATATCGGATGATAATATCCACCAACCAATATATTGGCCAGGCTCTAATTTACACCTCTTTTAATTTGAGATCTTCACTATGGCTGCTAAGCTAAGAGTGTTACAACGTACCCTGTCTGAGGTGGGTGAAAGAGCTCAACCGTGCATATAGAGTTTAAATAAAAAATCTCTATTAGGCCATTTTTTGTTGCTGCTTTTTAAGGTTTTAAAACAAGTCCCCATCCATGGCCATAGCCAGCTAAGAGGTCACAGAGGTCTTGACCTCAGTAATTATTTCCCTGAAAAAATAGGCCTACACTTTTTTTTCATAGAATATATACAATTAGAATAAAATAAAAATATAAATGTATTATCAGGAGTTGAAACATCTTGTGAATCCTTTAGGCCTTGGTGTCTGTCTGGCAGCACTACTTTAATGAATCTATTATTTTAGGTCAGCTCACGCTCTGTTATTTCACAACGCCTCCAAAGCAGAAGCTGCGGCAGGCTTTCAAACAGCTCTGACTTCTTATATTTACACACAAATTACTAGTGCACAGTGCAGCAGGCTGCAGGTGTGAACTCATCAGAGCACCGGCTCTCAAGTGTGTCAGTTGTGTTTGATGTATACATTTAATGTATACACACCCTACATGCTTCAGAACTACTATTACTCCTGCTTTCTGTCTTAATTTAGCAAAAATATTCAAGCTAACATATGTATGTAATTAGTCACGCTCATTAGTGTAGCCAGATGAGTAACAAAAGCAGAGTAAACCTTTCAGGTAAAACTTTTGAGGTAAACTGTTCCTTCAAGCTTTTAAGAGAATGGTATTCACAATGGGCTTTTGCAGTTGCATTCTGCTGAAGTATACAAATGACACTTGGAATACTCAGGAATGAAAAAAAGAGGGAAATTTCTCTGTTGTGCAGGTGTCTGCTCTGCAGGAGTTCTGTGCTTCAGAAGCAGAGGGGTGTCTGGTTAAGGAGGCCAAGAAATGGGCTTCAAAAGCTGCTAAAGACTACAAGATCATCACACATGGAGAACGGGTCAGACATTGATTTTCTCATCCTGACATCTTGAAATGCATAAAACAATCCAATGCCACTCATACCTCTGCCAGTGATTATGTTTTTGGGTTTTCCACCTGTCCTTCACAATAGGCATAATGTCTTATTTACTGATTTTAAAATTATTGTCCATGCAGTTAGTGCTGACACGTTGCTGATTCATTCTGGTATTTGCCAAATATTTAGACGCTATGCTTAAACATTTTTTGTCAATGAAACTGATAACCCTATACGCTGTGGAAAAGACAACTGTTTTGTGTTGAACTTTTGTTGTTTGAATCCACATTAGCAACACAAGACACTGGTATTATTTGAAGTAACTGAAAAGTGTTGTATGTTTGAGATTCCACTCTACTGTGAAATGTGTTGTATAACTCTGCCATGTGACTCCTTCAGGCCCTACAGACATTAGAGAGTCGTCTGAAACTCTTGTCAGGGGAGACGGGGCTCAGTGTGGCGCAGAAGATGGCAGATGTTGAGGACAGCGTCAGGAAAGCAAAGGTACTTAAGTCTAAATTGTTTTTGGTGCTTTTCCCCACAGATAAAATATCCAACAGGTATTGCCTCTCCCTCTTTCAATATATTAAAGAAAGCATATCAACTCATACATTTTCAATAAAAATAAAAAAAAAACTCTAAAAAGCAAGACGATGAAATCATTTGGGGACTATGTTGTACAGCTAATGACATTTCATCACTAAAAGACCTCTAATGGATTTTGAAAGACCTGAGGAACTGATGCACTGAAAAGAGCAAATATTCAAAATGATAAAAAATTTAAAATCACTTCAATCTGCCAATCGGATCAATTAGCTGAAAAACAAAATCAAGCAATACTATATGTGTATGTAAGCAAAAATATGGACACTTCAACTTGATACCCACTAATTGCTGCGGCCATGACAATTTTGAGAAGTGAAGTGAAATCACAGGCCTTAAAATATTGTGAAACCCTGTGTTACACATTCACAAATCAACAAGTAGAAGCAGAAAAGTTAAAATCCTGCTTAGCTTGGTCCCTGTAAACAGATATTATGTAGAAAACTAGAACAAATATTTCCAATGTAATTAAAGGCACGTAGAATGGGTTGCTTAACCTACACAGTGTTGACCTTACCTGGATTGTGTTGGTGCATAAATTCAGATGCAGAATATTATATTTCCATGAAAAAAATACAAATTGAATAATCTTGTTTTTTTTTTTTAAATTTCATTCTCACCCTCAAGCCAATGGAAAGTCAGGTGAAGTTTCATAGTCTACAAAACATTTCTTCAGCTTAACAGCAAAACAGCATTGCAGCGTTCTCCTAAACAAGTGACAGAGCTGGGGACTTGTTTTAAAACACAAGATAAACAACAATTACATATCATGAAATGGCTCCGTACAGCTCGTCCAGCATTAACCACATTTCCAGACATTCAAAAATCACAACCTGATTTGGCTGGTCTGTTTTCAGTTCTCAATTCTCTTTCAAACCAAGCCCTATCTGCTTCAGTTGTTTAGAAGAATGCTGCAACTCTGTTTTGCCGCGAAGCTCTAGAAATGTTTTGTGGGCAAAGAAACTTCACCTGTTACTTCTACTCTCCATCGAAATGAGTGAGTGAGTAGAGCTGACTGAATTTTAGTTTTTGGTTAACTTATCCTTTAATGCTGTGTAATTAATACAACAACATTTTATCACATAAATATGTGTTCCCTTTAACCAATATTTAAAGTTCAGCCACAGTTCAAACACTGTACTTTGTACTCCAGTGCTTTACAGATACGTGCAAAATGTGTCAGAAGCCCCAGACATTACAAATGTATTTGTGTATTTGACAGGGACAGTGCACAGCTTCTTGGATGTACCAGAGTTAGCTATAAGCTGATTTGAATCTGCATCTTAAAGGGCAGCTGCTACTGTCTGTGTGTCTTGTAAATCAGCTCAGCAGGGTGAAGGCAGAGGCCCGTCTGACTCTGTTATCAGAGATTGTCACAGGAACTGAACTGTGGCTTCACAACGCCATGAACCAGGCAGAGGAGGAGCTGGAAAGAGAGAGACACCTCAGTGAACAGAGGAAGTCCACGGAGGAATTTTCAGTATGCAAACACACACACACATGCATGCATGCCGACTCACACTCCTTGAATTTCTTAGTCAGCTCTAGCAGCTCAGTGGTCTAATGTATCTAGAGAATCTAGGACCTTATTCACGTGCCTGTTCACCAGTGCGTCTTTGTGCCTTATCTCCATTCTGAATTAATGTACTCAGCCATACACAATACATTATGAGGCCATCATTCTCCCACTGGAGTTCCTCTGATGGTACAACGGAGCTTAAATGACGAGCTTAAAGAGGAACTCCCAAACAACATCTGGGCATGTTCCTGATGACTCAATGAATGATGTCTTGGGTCTACGCCCAGACCTGGATCAGGGCGTCAGTGAGCTGCTTGACAGTTTGTGGTGGTACTTGGCGGCATTGGATGCATGATACATAATGTCCCATAAGTGCTCAATTTGACTTAGGTCAGGGTAACAAGGGGGCCAGTCAATAACATCAATCCCTTCTTGATCCAGGAACTGCCTACACACTCTGGCCACATGAGGTCAGGCACTGTCCTGCCCCAGGCGGAACCAAGCACCCACCGTCAAGGTACCGTAGGCTTTGACATGGAGGTCTGTGTGAACACCTTCACTGACCCACTGGCAAATGGATCATGCTGGATGATATTATAGGCAGCATAATTTTCACTACAACATCTCTCAGACTCTTTCACGTCTGTCACATGTGTTCAGTGTGAACCTGCTCTTATTTGTGAAGGGAACGGGGGACCCAATGGCTCACCAGCAGATATTGGTGTTCTCTCGGGAATGCCAATTGAGCAAAGCAAACCATCTTGCAACTGCACATATGGCTGTTCCATCCTGGAGCAGAACTAGCAGAACACAAAACTAGAGAAAAATCAGTGAGAAGGATAAAGAAAAAGCAGTTGTCTGTGGCTACCACATATAAAACAGTTCCCTTTTGGGGGGTTGTCTTGCTCTTGCTTCTCTTTTGTGCTGTGGAATTTTGGCGAGATGAAGAAGACTCAGAGACACCGATGACTTAAGATGAAGTAGTTTGTACAAACTTGATCAAAGAGGAACAACATAAGAACGGCAGAATGAAGGCAGAATGTCCTGGGAGAGTCATATCTTTCTCCCACACATTGCACCTGTTGTCACTTTCATTTGCACCAAAGCAGGTGATATTGATTCACAATCACTTGTGCTTCCTAAAAAAATATATATCCCTGAAGTTTAACTGACATGGCGTTATACTATCATGATAAAGTTTTTCCTTAATTTTTTTTTACCAGCGTATATTACGGCCACAACGAAACACAGTTGGCTCTACTTTGTGTCAAGCAACATATTGAGGAAGGATGCCATACCTGAGTAAGAGTTCACAAAGAAAGTGTTTAACAAATCATTCCAAAGTTAACCAAAACTATGAGAATATGTCGTAGGCCCAAAAACATCCTTCCCAAATCTAAGAGAAACTCAATCTTAAAATGGTCAGGACCGCTTTATTTGTAGAAGAAGAAGAGAGCTTCTCTTCCACCCTACTTTAAATATGGGGCAAGGCTAATTGCCTGATAAGCAGCACCTGAGTAAACGGTTTGAGAACAGGAGGAGAAAACAGAAGGCGGGAGCACATAACAGCAGTCTTTTCTGTTAACGTTTAAAAGTGTCCCAACTTCTTTGGAATCATTGTACATTGAACATCGAATGGTGTGAGCCAATTTCGTCATTACACCAATCAGCCATGACATCATAAACATCTGCCTAATAATGTGTAGGTCTCCTTTTTGCTGCCGAAGCAGCCTTGGACTCCATAAGACCTCTTAAGATGTGCTGTGGTATCTGGCACCTAGGTGTTAGCAGCGGATCTTTCAAGTCGTCTTATTTGTACGGTAGGTCCTCAATGATACAGACTTGTTTGTACAGCATATCCCACAGACGCTTGACTGGATTGAGGTCTGTGGAATTTGGAGGCCAAATCAAAACCTTGAACTCGTTATTTTGTTCCTTAAAACCATTCCTAAACCTATTTTGCAGGTTGGCTAGGCTCTTTATCTCTCTATAAAAGCAGGGAATCTCTGTCTGTCTGTCTGTCTGTCTGTCTGTCTGTGTGCCTCAAATATCTCTGTGGATCAGGATCAGAATGACCTGAGAGTTTCAACATGGCTGCCGTTTGGTTCAGTGGTGTGCGACTTCGCATTTGTTTGGACTGCAATGATGCCGTGAATAAATTATTTCATGAATGCTTTACACATTCTGGAGCATAGTCCACCGGAGCTACCACAGTGACATGCGCATTAGAGCCGGTCACTGCAGAGCTCAAGCCACACATACATTAACAAACAAGCGGATTTATACCTGCAGCAGCAGCTTCCATTTTTTTTCTTGGATTGAACGACACACAAGCAGTCTTATGAGGTGTCAGGCAAGACTCTGAAAGCCAATAGAGAGCTTGGCAGTTGCTGATGTTAATTTGGCTGCCACTTCATGTCCAACTTTACCATGTGCAAAAATGACCGGTCGTTAACATATAAACTAAATAAAAATGGTTCTTAAATTGAGCCTTGCGGGACTCCAACACTGCAACCAACAAATTAACTCCTGAAGTTTGTCCTGAGTTTAGGAAACTAGTTTATTGTTCTGTGACCACTTTCACATTGATCTTAGTTACTACTGGTAAGATACTGATGGGTCTAATCTTACCCACATCAGTTCGCCAGTCTTATAGTTGGGGACAACAAATGCAGACTTCCATGCCTTTGGGAAAAGTGATTGATAATTGACAAATAAACCAAAAGGGCAATGGGAGTGCCAAATGAGTTTGTATTGTTTTGGGTTTTTTTAAAGTTGAATCCTACTTCTTTTACCTTCAAGGTCTTCAAAGTGCTTAGGATATTGCATAGCTTTCCTTCAGGGACTAGGGACTAGTTGTTCACTTTGTGACTTAACACTTGGACATTCAAATGTCCCCTAAGAACACCCTCTCAGTTTTGCATGTGTATCCTAAATAATTTTATAATACTGGACAGTTTGAAAGAAGCCGATGCTAAAGTCTTTTGTGAAGGTGGGGTTTGGTGATCTGCCACCATTTGACAAAGGAGATGACTGTAAATTGGTGTTACCTGGATTGGAGAGTTCCAAAGTTTGAGCCTGAGCATGGATACCCCAGGTCAGCTGCAGTTTGCTGATTTAGAGAGTGCTGATGAGAGTAAGGTTGAAAGGTCAGTGAGTGGGTCAGCTTCTTCTACCAGTGTATCCATCTGCTTCGCCATCCTCTTCCATGAGGGAATAGCGTTTCCATGAAGGTTTGTACTTGGTCTGAAGCAATGTTAAGGTGGGTGTAACATATCAAGGTAACATCCACATGAATAGCAGGACCCAAGGTTTCCCAGTAGAACATTGCCCAAAGCATCACACTGCATGCGCCACCTTGCCTTCTACCTATAGTGGATCCTGGTGCCATCTCTTTCCCAGGTAAGCGACGCACACAAGTCCAGCCATCAACATGATGTAGAAGATTCATCAAACAAGGCCAAATTCCTCCGTTGCTACGTTGTGGTCCAGTTCCAGTGGAGACTTGTTGTAGCCACTTGTGGCTGTGGACAGGGGTCAGCATGGGCACACTGACCAGTCTGTAGCCATGCACCCCCATACGCAGCAAGCTGCAATGTACTGTTTTCTGACACCTCTCTGTAGGAACCAGCATTAAACTTTTCAGCAATTTGTGCTACAGTCACTCTTCTGTGGACTTTGACAATCACAGCAGAGCAGGAGCACTCAGCAGGACCTACAATTTGGTCTTTGTTATGTAATTTTTAGGGATGTCCCGATCAGGTTTTTTTTACCCCGATCCCGTTCAGAGTCCTTTAATATTTAGTATCTGCAGATACCGAGTCCCGATCCGATACTTAGCCTTAACTAATATTGTCCTGGATAATACAGCTGCATTAAGAAAAAAGGCACCTGCATCCAAGCTGTTCCTGTATAGTTTTTTTTTATTTTGTTGAAACAAAGTATACACTTTCATATGGTTCTTCCTTATTCTGCATGCTATTGCAACATTGGCCTCCACCTTCCTTGTGTTAGCAGGTGAGTGTGTGACGCTGCACTGTGACAGCAGATCCTCGTGTACAGCAGCTGAAGTGTGTGAGACGCAGCCCACGCTTGGTTCCTCCATATCATCCACTGCTTTTTTCATATTCCTTATGTTGTCATGTAAAATGACGTGGACGCGTTGCTTGTCCATTTCACAGCGTTCAGCATCTCCTAGATTATCTGTTTTACATGCTCTGCTGTATGAGACCCACCAAACTAGTGCGCATGCTGGCAGGCTGTAACTCTGAAGTGGAGTAAATGTCATTTAATGCAGAGATGATAGGGCACACCTGGGATTCAAAAACTCCAGCTGACGAAGAAAACCCTGATCCTCTACAACGGAGATGAGCTGGTTATCCAGAGTGATTCATTCATTCAAGTTATTTCCACGCTGCAGACATTTTACCCACAAGTTTGCCAGAGTAACGCTACGCGTGCGTCTGAGTTCTGCCACAAATTGTGGTCTGACGTGAATTATTATTATTTTTTTAAATCGCGCTTGGGTCCACATTCAAAATTGCCGATCCCGATCAGTGGAAAAAGGCCCAGATCAGCCCGATCCCGATGTACAGATCGGATCGGGACATCCATAGTCATTTTCCCTGCTTCCAAGACATCAACTCCGATGACAAAATGTTCACTTTAATCAAATGGGAGGAGATATTACATTGTCAAGGGACTATTTCCAAATTAATTCATGTTTAGCGCTGTGTTTGCTGCAGCAAAACAGTGTGTGTGGGACTGTGTGTGTGTTTATGGTATTGAAAGAACATGTCATCCAGTGCAACACTGCGTTTCAATGATCTGTGTTTAGTAGTTTTTGACAAAAGTTTGGCTTACTTTGTTTTTTCAAATGAACAAAGATGGATGAAGATCTGGAGGATCAACCACATTGAGAGAAGCCATATTGTATTATTCTAGAGATATAATCTAGTTGAATATGTGAGATATCATTTGCATACACAAAACACACTGATGTGTATTCTTTTTTTTTAAGCAGGATGAGTTTGAGCTGACTGACTTTGAGGACTACAATGATGAGAATGGAGACATCTTTTCAGATCCTGTGTCAGCATCTGGAGTGTGTTACCCAGCAGCCTGCAGGGTTATCTATAGCTACCAGGTAGGGATATTTTTCCATCTTCAGAAGGTAATTGCTCGACATGGTGTTGTAAGATACACAAAGGATGTTATGGGAGACTTCTAAGAGTGGTTTATTGAGATTTCAGCAAAATGTTTAAAATCTCAAACATTTTTTCCTGTAAAAACCTCACAATTTCAAAATTCCATTCAAAACCTTCCTTATGCTTTTGAAATAAACAAAAACAAGCAATACTATATGCGTAAACAAGCAAAAATATGGACACTTCAACTTGATACCTCTCTAATTGCTGCAGCCATGACCAAGTGAAATCACAGGCCAGAAAATATTGTGAAACCCTGTGTTACACATTTACAAATCAACAAGGAGAAGCGGAAAAAGTTAAAATCCTGCTTAGCTTGGTCCCTGTAAACAGATTTTGTGTAGAAAACTAGAAAACACATTTCTAATGTCATTAAAAGCACATAAAATGGGTTGCTTGACCTACACATTGTTGACCTTATCATGATAGTGTTGGTGCATAAATTCAGATGCAGAATATTGTATTTCCATGAAACCATGAAAAAGATACAAATGTTTTTTTTTTTATTTCATTGAAGAATTTGTCAGACTAACCAAAAGCATGTTACATCCTGCAGACTAGCCAGTCTGATGAGTTGTCAATCATTGAAGGGGAGGAGGTTCAAGTGATTGAGGATGGAGACATGGAGGACTGGCTGAAGGTAACAGCCTCTCTGCTGTTAGACTAGTATCAGTATAATTTGTATTAATTTTTTTAAGAAAAATTATTGATTTAAGATATTCAGGACAGGTGTATGTTCTCCAATGTTTCTGTCCAGGTGTGTAACTCGTGTGGTCAGGTGGGGTATGTTCCTGAACGTTGTGTGCAGTTCCTGTGTGTACCAGCAGAGGACTCCACTCAGCAGGGCAATTCTTTCAGCTCAACCTCACCTAGTGGGACCACAGAGAGGGCAGCCAGCAGAGGTCAGCAGCGTGTGTGTGTTTTCACAGTTACGCTGAATGTTACTGTTCTTTCATATTGTATTTCAACACATAAAGCACGTTAAGTGTATGTGCAAATTAATCATAAGAAGGTCATGATATCATGATGATAATTCAGTTTGACTTAAATTGTGTGTTAGGTGTAGCCAGAGCTCTGTACTCCTACCAGGCCCAGAGCGCAGAGGAGCTGTCCTTCCAGGAGGGGGCGCTAATCCAACTGAAACGCTGTCGACACGGAGAGGTGTGTGTTATAATGCTGAAGAGTCGGACACGTTTCACTCTGTTGACTACATCTAGAGGCGAAAAACACATGCAGACTTTGTAGGCTTCATCCCATAATCTTTTGTGCTCTGGTAGATTAAAAAAGTTACAGTGACCTGTCAGGTTCAACAGTCAGCTTTGGTTTCATTTAATGTGAATTTAATCTGTCTTTCTAAATAATTAACTTGCGTTCCAAGGGTTTACTTTCCATTTTACAATTCATTTTTCCAACTTTATAGTTCTCTACGCTGTCGTTTATGCACTAATATAGTTACTGACATGTCTGAACAAGGCTTACTCATAGTCTCACCCCTTTTAGTGTGGTTGTTACATTTTACCCATGATGGTCTAGTCTAGGGCTCGAGGGAAACTCTGTTTGTTAGACACTGCTAAAAACAGAAATATTGAATAAACAATGCTATTAGTTAGCTTTTCAAAAAACTACCATCCTTATTTAGACATAAGAAAATGAGCCTCATGATATACTGTTGAGACAGGCTCTGTTTTGATCCTGGATTTTGTAGCTATGAGCATAGTTACCAATGTCAGTGGGTTTTGAAAGAGGTTTGCGTACTCCTGTCTCACCCAATAGGCTCTCTATAGCTGTCAGATTAAACTTCACTTTAATCAGTCTCAGATTTACTTTAGTATTATGTCTAACGAGTGTTTTGGACATTTTAATTTGAAAGCCACTCAGAAGTCTGTGAGAGAACATTAGAAAACAAATAATCAGTAGCTGCCTCACAGTAGTACATGGATGGGACAGTAGATGGATGGGACAGTTTATTCTTGATCTTAATTCAAGGTCCACTCAATAGCTTTTTCCAGAGCTTTCAAAAACACCTCACCATCTTCACTATGAAATGTGTACACTGTACACTGATGATGACCATAAGATGTGATTGAAAGCCTGAAATGGGTTAGTAAATGGACCGAAGTGTTTAAATTGTTTTGTGGAAGGAATAGATGGATTCATGAGGCAGTTCCGGAATTGTTAGTATTTCATACCTTCATCTGCTTTTACTTTTTGTATGTTGTTTTAATGGTTTATCTATGTGATTGTGTTATTTTGCAGGTGGATGATGGTTTTTGGGAAGGGGAGCTGAAGGGACGGATCGGTGCCTTCCCATCGTTGGTGGTAGAGGTCGTTTATGACGAAGGGGAGGAGGAGGAGGAGGAGGAGGAGGTGAAACTCTCATTATGCTTTCCTAAACCTGTCAATCATGCTTCTTATTGGATCCCACTGCCTTTCTTGCTAAGACACACCCTAATCTGCCACTGATTGGCTTACCCTTTTCTTACCCTTAACCTAACCTGTCTCACTCCTCATGCCTCAACCTAACCAACCCAACCAACAGGCAGATTCAGTAGTGGGATCCACAATAATGCTTAAAAGTCCTTCTCCAGGTATTAATTAAACCCCTGAAAACTCATCTCTGTTCCTCACAATTACATAGTTTGAGTATTTTTTTTTTCCCATTTGCAAAATCCCTACGTGATGTTAAAATGGCTTGGATGTAACTCTACAACTTTGCCTCATTAAGTATACGAGGTTCTATTAATATGCAAATGGTCCTAGCCCCACTCCCGTTCCACAGGAGCTGGTATGTACCTGCATTTTTTGAAAGTAGGGAAACTCAGAATGCAAACTACAG
Source organism: Diplodus sargus (assembly GCA_903131615.1). Taxonomy (NCBI): domain Eukaryota; kingdom Metazoa; phylum Chordata; class Actinopteri; order Spariformes; family Sparidae; genus Diplodus; species Diplodus sargus. The sequence goes on along the minus strand of CAEMYA010000462.1, from coordinate 3,134,912 downwards.
ATAATAGTTACATTTGCAACCTAACTTCCTCTGATTACAGCTCGTTTCCCAGCAACGTCTTGTAAATGAGATGGAATGCTCCACTGGACAAGTTGACAGGATTGTTCCTTAAGTTTATGACATTAAAAAACCCTGACTGTCTGAATCTGTTTTTTTTTTCCAGACTGTTCTTGGTAGACATCATTTTTAATGTAGAAATGCTCAGCCATGGTGTTCACTGGTTATTTTGCTAATGATTTGAAAAACATTATTTAGACAGGTTGACAAGGTTAAAAACTTGATTGAGGGGTATTCTGAATCATGACTTTTATAGATGCTGAAGTTACAAATATCACTCACTAACGCTGAGAGTTTTAGCCAACTTACCCCCGACAACTGCCCAACTTATCCTGAATTGTTTACTAATTATCCCCGTTGCTTGTCTGCTGTATACCTTTTTTCCCCAGCCCCTCCCCACTCCAACCATGCCTCCCTTCTCTCCCCCAATCCCAGCCCCTGCCGACCCTAGCTGTAGTTCAGCACCTGGTGCTACTTCCCCTAGTTATGTGGAGGACAAACAGCAGGTCTTTTGTCCAGGATTCGCAGACAATGCAGTAGGTGAGTGGTGTCAAACGTTATTGCAGAGTTTTTTGTATTTTTTATCTGCTTCCATTCCAAATTTTTCCTGTTCCTACATGAAATGTGTTACTTAAGGTGGTAATGCTTGTCTATGTGTCTGTTGTACCATCAGAGGACGGAGGTTCTGGCCACAATTTTCCAGATCCCTCCAGCAGTCAACTAAGACCAGTAAGTGCCTCTGTCAGTGATTGAATGTAATTAAGTGCATGTTCTGAAGTACTGTACGTAAGTACAGTTTTGAGGTAGTTGTACTTTATTTGATAATTTCCCTTTTCTGTTATTTTTATACTTCCACTCTACTACATTTTGAGATCAAATATTGTACTTTTACTCTGCTACATTTTTTTTGGATAACTTTAGTTACTAGTTTCTTTGCAAATTTCAGGTTTCATCAGAGGCAAATCAACATATTTTGTAAATCAATTAAAAACAAAACACTGATTCCAATAATCAGTAAAAAGCTGAATAGCAGATAAAATAATTGTTTTACTCATAGCATACAGTACACATGTAAATACATGTACAGTTTATTTTACTTGTACTTGATATTTAAAGTGAAGCTCTCACCAAAATGCAACCTAGGCTTTTTTTGTGAATGTATATAAGTCAAACCTTCGTGTAAAAGCATAATTACAGCTAAAGAGGCACTTTTAAGATTTACCGTATTTTCGTTTTCGGGTCAAACTCATTTTCAATGGGAGTGCTACGGGAACTTTTACGATAGCATCAAAATCACACTTTTTAAAACACTAAGAAGGCTCAACACAACATGAAACTTTACTCGTAGTGTCACCAGAGTCTCTACACATGAACACGAGCATCAGGCACGTGCACACATAAGGCCCAAGGGGTGCTTGAGCCCCTGCCCTTTTTGCCCCGTGCCCTTTTAGTGTGTTTTTTTTAACAAATAAATAAATTCCTGTTGTGTACAGGGATGTAAAAAAACGGCGTTAGAAAAACGCCACAGTTATCTACCGTACGCATTTCCTTCTCTGTCCACTGCGACTCCACTCTGTCTCTCACAGAGGAGAGACAGAGAGAGAGAGAGGTGAGGGCGAGACAGAGATGCACTTTCTCCTAAAATGTGAAAAATTCAATGAAACAAGAAACATTTATTTTGACAAATTCAGCTATATAATCTTATATTTCAAAGAGCTGAATGACCAATCAAAATTAAGAATACTCCTGGGAGAAGAAGACAGGGCATGTCTTGCTGCCCAATATATATTAACATGCCACAACCTGAGGGACAGTGAGTGACTGACACACACACACACACACACACACACACACACACACACACACACATACACATACACACACGGGATATAATGTATATATAATTAATGTAAATGTAAATTGATATAAATCACTCTTGATGTTGTGTATATGTTTATGTTAGGTTTAGGGCTGTCAGGCGAATAAAAAAAATAATCTAATTAATTACAGGATTTTTAATTAATTAATCTAATTAATCGCATTTTAATCTCATATCTGCTAAAGGTTACCAAATGAAGAATTCGAATTCTAGGACATTACAAAATTGTATTGCATGACTAATCAATTGAATACACTTAGAAGAGAAGAACTTGCCTTTCAAAGGCCCGAGCAACAATGTGCTCGCCTCGCTCCCCTGAGTCACCTCCATGTCTGTTGTCACCCTGCTTTGACTAGCGACTGGGGCTGTAACGATACACCAAACTCACGATTCGGTTTGTATCACAATTTTTGACCCACGGTTCGATACAAACCTCGATTTATTTTTTCTTTCTAAATTAAACATTTTATTCATGTAACATTTCAATAACTTATGTATATGATGCTTGTCTGACAGTACCAGAGGTGCAGTATTGTGGAGGGCGTGTCTATCTGATGGTCTGTTAACTGCACAGGTCCCTCACTCAACTTAATACAGAAAAGGTCCCACAAAACAACGTTACAGAACCAAACTAAGGTAACGTAGTAACTGTTACTGTCTTTGGCAACAAGTTAAAAATACCACAGCTGTACCTGGAGAAGCGTCCTTCCTCCCGCCCGTACTTCAGACTCCTCTTCACATTTCTGTCATGCGTCTGTCACTGGCAAACACACTTTACCTCACAGAGTGTTTCTGATGAAAAAAAATCTCAGCGACGGTCAGCCCTCCGGACCGAGACTTCAGTGAACTTTACCCCGGAAGACAGTCTCCGTCGGTTTTGACTGACAGGGAGGGGAGACACTGGGGAAACCCCTTGAAAACACACACGTCATCATCATGACGTGTACCATCACGTCTCTTTAGGAGCCGCAGCGCCGGCTTTCTGTGTGAATTACGCAACAGTTCGTCTTTACAGCGATGTTTTGTTCCGTGTGAACGAACAACAGCGGAGAATTGGCGACAACCGCTGTGGTGTTAATGTAGTGTTACTTATAGCTCATAGGGCTGATCTGGACTGGAAGTTGTGTCGCGATTCTGCCTTCTCGCAGCGCGTGACAGGTTTGTGGATCTGAGTGTCGCGATTTCAGCTTCGATACATGTAGCATTACAGCCCTACTAGCAACGCAGGTGGGAAGTGACAAACACGTCCGGACAAGTTCCTCAGTGCTAGTGCTACAGTGACGTGCCACTGCCAAGTAGCCTACGGCGTTCAATGTTTAAAATGCTTGCGCTTTGAATTGCCACTGAGAATCTCAGAATTAATTGCCTTAATTTATATAACGCCTTAATTTGCAGTGTAATTAATTAATCTAATTAACGCGTTAAACTGACAGCCCTAGTTAGGTTATTGTTAATGTCCGGATGTTTGAACAAGGTGCTTTGAATCTGAACAGCTTGTAGGAGCGCTGTTTTACCAGTGTGTGGGCTGCAGAGACCTAGTAGTAGAAGTCCTAGTAGTAATTATAGTTGCATGAATGCAGAAGTATACTGCTACTCCTGCTGTAGGCCAATTGGCCTGTTGAGGAAGCCATAGATGAAGGTGAAGCTGAGGGAACTACAAGTAATGTAGGAGAAGAGGTCTTATTGAAAATGCACTTAAAATATCCTACAGATCCTGCCCACCAACAGGCTTTTGATCTAAAATGTAATGCCAGCTATGTCAAAATGTCTGTTGATAGAGGACCATTTCAACCTGTAAAATGCAGACGGATGATCATTTCAAAGAAATTGGTATAACACTAGGCGTTGGCTGGAATATTCGCCAGACAAGGACCCTATGTACTGCTTCAGCTGTCGACTTTTTCTTTATGAAGAAAAGTACAGCAAGTCTGCATAGAGAGTGGCCTGGTTAAACAACTGGAGAAAAGGGCTTTAAGAAATATAAGAGCATGCAAACTCAGAGGCCAACTTCACAAGCATGGTGTGATGGAACACTTCTAAAAAGTGAGTGCTTTACAAGCAGCTGTTGATGTATCAGATATTCAAGGTAAGGTGAGAAGAGAGCGAGAGAAACAAAAAAAGAGACATTTTGACCAGATTGACTGACATCATTTCATATCTCGCACAACAGGGAAAGGCTCTCAGGGGTGATGACGAGTCTGCTGCAAGCTCAAACCAAGGCAACTTCCTTCAACTTGTTCAGCCAATACGATAATGTACTCAAGCTACATTTAGATAATGTCAAAGAGAAGAAAGTTGGTAAGAAGAAGAGTTGGGTTTCATTACTCTCAAACAGAACACAACATTCACAAGATTAGAGATAAGGAAAGAAATGGAGGAGGCAAACACCTATTCCATACTTGTAGACGAAAAACCACTGATGTATCTTACTGTTAGCAGGTTTCTTTTGGTGTACATTATGTGTCTGAAATGGATGTCAGGGAGTGCTTCCAGGTTTGTAATGTGTCAACAACAGGTGAGGAGATGGAGAAAACAGTTCTGGACTTGTTTCAGAGGAGTGACCTACAGATCGAAACCATGCGTGGTCAAGGCTACGATGGGCTTGCTAATATGAGTGGTCTGTACAAAGGACTGCAAACAAGAATATTGCAACACAATGCCAAGGCTCTATATGTCCATTGCCATGCCCACTGCCTGAATCTAGTCCTGGTTGAAAGTGCAAAATCAAGCCTGCACTTCATCACATTTTTCAACCTCGTAGAGAAGCTCTATGTGTTCTTCACTGCATCCCCAAAAAAACACACAGCATTTGTCAAAAGCCAAAAGGACCTGCACCTCTGGAGAACGTGTCATTCAACTGCAGAAGCTCTCTGACACACACTGGGACATGACGGGAGAAAGCCCTGAAGGCCCTCAACAAGGTGATGGATGCTCTGGGAAAGGTCCTCACTGATTCAACAGTCAAAGAGCCTCCAGATACTGCTGCTGGTGATGCAAGAATGTACCTTAAAGCAGTCCCCCGGGACAGCAAAGGCAGAGGAAGGTGCCTGCAAAGTATAAACACAGTTCTACTGCAGCCACAGAGAGCCACTCCTTCAAATCAGTGGAAGAGTACTACAGAGTGAAGGTGTACTTTCCATTCCTTGATGTTCTTTCTGAGGAACTCCGAAGGAGATTTAAGGGAGATAAGAAGACACAGTCCTTAAAAGTACTCAGCGCACTCCACAGTTTGATGAAGGCCAGTAACTGGGTAGGTAAAGATGCCATGGGTCCTGACTCTGCTGAGGCCATTCACACGCTGTGTGAATTCTATGGAGGAGAAGAAGAGAAGCTGAAAACAGAGCTCAGGGTTTTCCATGCTTCTTTCCAAGACACTCTCACACTGAAGGGGATGTTAACAACTCTCAGAGACAACAGTGGACAGGACATCTTACCAACACTGGTGGAAATGATAAGAATATATGCCATCATTCCAGTCTCCACAGCAACAGTGGAGAGGTCTTTCTCCAAGCTCAAGCAGGTCGAAGATTCACTCAGAAGCCTCTGCACAGAAGAGAGTCTCTCTGATCTCCTCTATCTATTGAAAAAGACATCCCCATATATCACAATGAGGTGATACACATCTACAGGGACATGCCCCCCAGAAGGTTGCTGCCGTAAGGGAGGAAGGAGGGACAATGATTTTCACATCTAAGTTTTTTCCATTAGTTTTGTATTTTTTCAATGTTCAATGTTTCACTGTTCAATGTTAAAGTCTTTATCTTCAACAATAAATAGTCTAATAATAAAGCAATGTTTTATTGCTGTTTAGAACTGCAGCTGAATTTCATGTCTTCTGCACATCAGTATTAAGATAATGTGAACAAACTCATGTTGACAATTATTTGTTGACACAAAAGAAATGGCAATTGCATATCACTCACAGCTACACAGAATACACAGCTAAGTAGTTAGTACTTTGTTTATTAATTTCACATTAATCTACATATTGCGATATTAAGGCTTTTATACGAAGGTTTGACTCATATACAATCACAAAGAAAGCCTAGGTTGCATTCGGCGAGAGTTTCACTTTAAGTATGACTATTACCTTGGGCATTACTGTATGTATTCAGAGACAAAATTATGAATGATTGATGAATGCTAGTTATAATTGTAGAACTTAGCCTCGAACCAACAGGGATCAGTGATAATCAACTCATCTCTCTCCTCTCTCTGGACTATTTAGTGTCGGGCACCTCCTCCCCCTCCAACACGGAAGCCTTCACCTTCACATTGAGACAAAGACTGGGACCAAAACAACACTTTGATGATTTCTTTATCTGGTTCATATTCAAATCAAGTGACCCATGTATCACTACTCCAATGGGGAACTAATCTCTATTTCTGCAGAACATGGTAGTTAATTACACACATAAGTGCACTAACATTCATTGTATAAGCGTTGTAACATAAACATTTAAGTATCTTTTAATTAATTTCTAAAGCATCTTGTAATTGTGAAAATAATCATGAATATTTACAGTTATAGCACAGAAAAATCCAGTGGTGTGTAGTTTCAGCTTTACTGGAGACCGCACTTTTACAATGTTAATATCCCAGCTTGTTATCAATCCCAAGGCTTCAAATACAGCAGCCTGTTCTGTGGCTGCGTTTTTTTGTAGTTTGGCACTGTAATTACCCCTCTAGCATCACTTCCTGAAGCACCCTGCCTTTTTTATTTTCTATTTTTTTAAAAAAAAAATTTGTATTGATGTAATATAAGTAGGTTACGACACTTATTTAACTAACATAATGAGACTGCATATTATTGTTTTGTATGATCTTTGCCTAACCAAACCATGATATTGTTAATAACAATCCAAAAGACATGGCATAATATTTGAACTGTTAGTCAAGAGCTTTACTTTTAAAGTCTAACTGCACGTTGTGTCATACACATCAGGCATTTCACTTGTAAAACTGACACAAGGCAAGTAGAGCGTCATAGTTTGAATCATAAGGCTACTGACAAGGCTGCTTTTAAATGAGCTGCAACAACCTATTCAAATTAGTTGCATGCTGAGGGGAAGTTTGACAGAAACCAGTTGTAAATTTAAATGGCATGATCAACAGAAGTTAAGCAGAAGCCAAGTGAATTTTTCCTTGGAACGTATTAAAGATATGACCTGCTATCTATTAAAGGTTCAGCGTGTTAGAATTGGCCACCTGTTGAATTCATACTCAAAAAGTATTCACATTCTGTTGATTGAAGTGAAGGTATGAATGTTTCAGACAAAATGCTTAAATATTGCACCTTTAACTCTTTGATGGAAAATAGCAGATTATGTTTACTTTAATGATGGACTGGGATGATTTTTTAGTACATTTTGAGATAACTACTGTGGTAATCTGGAGGTAATGTCAAAGAAATGTCAAATATTTTACTTGGTAATTACAACCCACGTACCATGTAATTGTGGCTTATTAAATTAAGTGTTATACCAATAGCATATAGCACAATAGCTATTTATATAACAACGTTGGTGTGATATACAGTTCATCACTACCTGAATTGTTGACTGATGTTATGATTTGATGTCATCATCACGTCACAACAAGGACAAAACACACTCACACAGATTTGAAAAGCATAGGTCTTGTATTTTATTTCATCAGAGTAAATTATGATACAGGTACATCTGCTTATTTACATGTCCCTCACACCATGTTCATTATAGTCAACAGGTACTCTAGGCTTTGATCACACTGTCGATCAACTCTGAGGATTATGGGAATCATGAGTTTTGAAGCGTCTTATCTTTTGTGGTTTGCAGTGGTGCTTCAGTATGTGTACTTGAATAGTTACTGATCAGTGAAATGCTTGACATCTAACCCTTTTTGGCGAATTGCTAGGAATTGATTATATTTATAATAAACTGATTTCTCTTATCATAGTATAGCAACATAGTACATATATGCTGCACTATGAAAAGAAAAAAGAAAAAGCTTTAATTTTCTTGGACCACACAGACAACAGTGTTGGTGTTATTACATGTCAGCCTAAAGCAGAAATGAAGCTACAAGCAACTGAATTTGAAACTGTAGGAAGAAAACACATCTCTTAGATGTACTGGATTTGTCCTCGTTAATATTCATACATTCATACTGTTGCTGGTGCTTAAACCCCTGGGCCGATAATGACTTGGCCTTTAGGAGGCAGTTGTTGTCCCACTTAAGACTTCATATGTAGGAAGCTTTGAAATACTGTCAACAGCATTCAGGTAATAACCTTCCATCTTATTTCCAGGTAATCATCTGCAGTGTTAAGGCCTCAGTGGATCTAAATAAAATGCTCTGCATATAATTTTCTGATATTGCTTTGGCCTCATTCATAGTCAGCAGTCATGTCACGGTTGTGACAGTTTCATGATGGTCTTATGCACACCCCCTCTGATAAAATGTATTGCCAAGAAAATTGTGCTATAGTTTTCCACTCAAATCAGAAGGCAGTGTATAATTATTCTATTATTATTCTGCTATAAGATTTTGTTAACTGCAGGCATATAAGTTTGTTAATTATACTTGGTTAAAGTAGACTTTAGCATCAATTTAACATACTAACATATATCAATTTTGGATTGTATTCTAAAGTCTTGCCTTTCTTTAAAACAACATTTAAATTGTTCTAATGCCAATCAGCTTGTGTCAAGCATTGTTTTAAATTAGTGACTTTATCTGGACCCCTTGGTCTTCAATTTGTACTCTAAAAACTAAAAACAAGAGAAGAAAGTACAAATACTCAATATGGCCTGTGGAAATGGAAACAGATCTGGATGCAGTGTAGCCACTAGTTTTGTTTTACATTTACAATCTTATGACCCATCTGTTTTTGTTAAGTGACTGCCACATCTCTCAGGACAGGTAAAAAACTTTGGAAAAAGTTGGAGAAAGTAACATTTTCTATTTACAGCATATTGCTGCTTATTGGATGGAAGACAGTATGGACACACAGAGCTTCACATAGATCTGTGTGGATTAACATGGCTACTGATAGCACCTAAGGACATCTTGTATTTTTTTTATACACACAATTATATATTTGCAGTGCAATGTACATATATGATGCAGTCAGGTAATTGTTAAAGTTCTAAATTTTGCTGAAGATATAGTTCATAAGTAGAAAACAAACAAAACATGGTCCTCTTTATACTTATTGTTAGAAGTGTAATTTAAACGATTGTTACTTTTAACTTTTTTTCAGGTTAACACATGGACATTAACTATGAAAAGTAACACAGCAGCTTGTTGCTAGTGGAATAAATATGTTGGAGATGACACAGTGGCTTCAGAGCATATTTAGTGTTGTGTTAAAAGTGGGTGATAGAACCTTAACATGTGTTGAAACATGTGTAGGTGTGATGTGTTTGTTGACCAGCAGAGGGTAGCACACAACCTATCAGGTCACCCCTAGCAAATACAACAAAAACATGAGTAACATAACATAACATAACATAACATAACATAACATGTTATTACATAACATCGATATAAGTGTAATTGATCATTGATAATACACTGGAGTTGTAATTTTACAAGACAAAGTGATGGAAACACAACAGTAAATCATACTTTTACAAGAGAGCAAAATGTCTTACGAGACTGCATAGATACTAGATACTTTTCTTGTCATTCTCTTTTTCACTTTATTCTTGATCTGTATTTTCTCACACTGACTCTAGTACTCAATTATAGTTCTTAAATCAATCTAGTTTTTAAACCTTTATTGCATGCATCCTTCTTCTAAAGGAAACATACATTACCTAAAGTGGTAATCCTCAAAATCATTTATAATTTATTTTCTTCCTGTAAGTGCTGTGATGTCTCTTTATTTCTGATTTTTTATTGATTGAAAGTTCTTTAGTTATTCTCTTCAGTCATGGTGGCTCACTCACTGTAGTTCTTTTTGTATGTATTCCTAACAAACATATATGTACAAACCCAAATCACTGAAATTATACAAGTGCTTCAGAATATTACTTAAATAGTTGTCTTTCTAATCCTTAATTGGCGTAATATAAAAAAAAAAAAAATCGAATCTCTCTCTGTATCCGTATACTTCTTGTATTCACTTAAAGACCACACAACCTTTTATATTGTAATTCAGTACGATTTCTCTTGTAACATGAGTGGTCAGACGATCAACAGAATGAGAACAAACCAAAAGTCTCTTTTGTGCAATTACTTTTTCTCTTTATCCAGATTTCATCCTTCTAAACTAAAAGATTAAACTAATGGTGTAAAATATATATGTGTGTATATATATATATATATATATATATATATATATATATATATATACATACATATATATATTCTCAGCATTTCATCAAAATCGATGTAAAACACTACATGCGCTAAAGGCCCCACCTTTAGATTGCTGTTGCAAGATATGCTGTATTTGACCTTATTGTAGCAGTTATGAATTTAAAGAGTATGGAGAAATACTGTAAAGTTGAAAGATGATGTTGATGATGCTGTCATACAACTGTCACAACTTAGTGAGTTCCTCTGTACAATAAAATAAGGGGAATAAAACGCGTATGTCAGTGAAGAGCTCCACTAAAGAAACCAATCACTTGTCTTTGTTCTGAAGTGTAGGCCTGACAAATTAAACTTTAAAATACTCCATCATAAATCAAAAAACAAGTCATACATGAACTTTACTTAAGTTTCACAGCTTTTAAGGACTGTAGAGTTTATACTTCAATTTCATGTCTCTGTAGTCTGAGAGCTTATCTCACAGATATTACTCCAACACTGTCATGCATGTACTACTTGTTAGTAGAAAGTCTATGGCTGTTCTTGAAAGTTTCATTTGTTATTGTTTTTCCCTTTCCTCGTAAGCATTTAATATGTTGACAACAAAATGTCATGAGCAGAAAGAAGTGCCGTGGATATTAAGACTTATAGAAAACAGCAAATGTTTTCCAAGATATTCATTGTTATTACAATTCCAGGAAACTGATATGACATATTCTGGGACTGGAGTGACTGGTATGTAGAAAAAGCAGTATTTTTACTGGAGGAAGTACATGATTACACTAGCACAATAACAATATGCTGTGACTACTCTATATGTTCACATCAATGTTTGCTCTGTGTTCATTGGTGCTAATATAAAAAATGCACTTGTACACCACATGACCCATAGTTAAATCAACTGTTTGTGTTGGCATAGTGGGATGACAATAACAACTACGTTATAGGATAGGGACAAAATCAAAATCATTACAAGAACTTTCATTACATTGATGTGAATTGTTAATCTTCAGTGAGAATCAGGAGGAACACTAAATGGTGTTAGAGGTTGCCGGAACTTAACACCTTAGACATTGATGAATTAAATAACAAATTGATAAGTTGACGAAGGTTATCAGTCATCCACATCATGACGCTATATTGTTGGCAACTGGACTTTCTTGAAGATGTTTCACCTCTTATCCAATAGGCTTCTTCAGTTCTGACTAACTGGAGGGGATCTGCAGACTTTTAAACTCTGTGTGGGAGTGTCCTTACAGAGTTGTTAGGGCCACTTGTGGGTCATTGACTTAACCGGCCTCCATGTGGGTTGCTAGGGCAAGGTGAGCCCAGGTGTGAATGGCTGTTAAGCTGTCTGTGGATTTAACTAAGTACTGCATTGTATTTGGGTGATAAGTAATGTTGTAGACCACTTCCTCTGTTCAAAGAGAGTCGTTCCAGTTTGCCGTCTATGTCAGCCTCTTGGATGAGAGATGAAACAACTTCAAAAAACAGAAACTAGTCCAAATGCCTACGATACACAAAAAATTAAATCACACAACTCTCGTTAAAGACTCAAATGCAATCAGTCAACAACTAGAAGTCAACTAATCAATCAGCAAGGCAAGTAGTCACATATAAAACTAGAATGGTACTCAGTAGAGCACATACTTCCGCCCAGGCCCCCCTTTGATTTAGTCAATCTAATATCAACTCTGTAAATCTGTATACCTCTCATTTTTAAACCATAACTGCTTAACCATAATTTAAGATCATCAAATCTCGGGTCTTCATCAGATTTTACACTCTATTATCAGCCACCTAAATACGGCAGATTTTTTTTCATCAAGATTCATCCATTATCCCCTGAGAAATTAACAAAAATGGCAAAACAAGCTCGTGATGACAAAAATCCTGGACCCATCCCTTTACTGGATCATAAGTAAATGTTAATGTGCTAACACAAACAGTTTTCATTATAAGTTAATAAACTTGCTTTGACTGGATGGGAAATTATGGCGACATGAAAAACACTGTCAAGTTGGCATAATAATCTTGTTAAACTCAAACCACCTAAGCCAGGGGTCTAAATCTCAAATTAGCTTGGGGCCCTAACTGGTATTGTCATCTCATAGGAGAGCTACTTCAGCGTTCAAGTATTACAATAAAGTGCATTTACAATTTTTTTATTTTATTTTCATTATTAGAATAATAATACAAAAAAAGCAAACAGCAGTTTTTGTACAATTTTATGTGATTCATTTTAACTGTTAGTGTGAATCTTAATTCATTACTTTTAAAAGGTTAAAAAGTTAACTTATTGAAAACTTGCAATTACAGTTAACTTTAAGATTTGTGGTCAAAAGCAAAAGCACCTATTTGACAATATGTCAGATTTAAACATTAATGAGGCGCTGAGGCTGTGCAGCCTGTCACCTGCAAGTCTTCATCATACTGTTGTTCAATACTCCTACAGACTGAATTAAAATGCTATTATTACAACAGATAGATTAAAAAATTGATCCGCTGTCAATAAATGCCAAAAATAACCACAGCTTTGCTCTGCAGACGCATTTCTGATGAATGAACTAAACAAATTGCATTCCCTATGACAAAATAAAAGTGAACTCCCTATGGAATTGTGTTTTTATTTCAATTGAATATGAACATGTCATTTAAATTGGTGTGAAACAAGAAAAAAGTATAATAATATTTTTTTTTAAATGTTTTGGCTGAGTCATATCACATTTCTGACATTAGGTCACAGGCATGACGGAGAAGCGCTTGAATAGGAGTGGCCTTTTTTTTGTTTTTGTTTTACTGTATCAAAATCAAACCAAATTTTGCAGTATGTCAAGATCCCAATAAAACACGTACACATACAGAATTGTATTATACTCTACTGAAATGAATGGAAGCCTATGGCTGCCTGCAAAAGTAGGAATCCAACATTTTAAATCTCAAACACAAAAGCATAGTTAACAAACTGGTGAGCCATTAAGTGATTTGTGGTGAAAAGGGCTAAACCATGCAATACTCGCTGTATCCTCCTTTAAAGCTAGCAGTGAGAGTGTATTTTCCATTAGCAACCAACCCAGCCAGTCCAGTCATGCAACATAGTCACTGTTGCAGTTAAATGATTTAAGGTATGTTCATAATTTTTCAGTTTTATTACTACATTTCCTTTCCTCGCCACTTCTTTCTGTGGATCATCAGATGACAATTTTAACTCTAGACACTATTATAATGAGACATAACAGTCGTGAACATTGTCAACAAAATGTTCACGTTCTTCTCCTACTCCTCATTCACTTTATCTCCTCCTTCCACCTGCTGCACTTGGCAGTCTCTAATATCTTCCATCTCCACCATATCATCCTTGTCTTGGTATATCATTGGCCTATCCTCTGGTCCAGAGGTCTCTCCACGCTGACTTTCAGATGGTCCTACTCCTGAAGCAGAAAGCTTTACTCCCTGACTATCTGCTGAACTTATTCCCAATTTGTCTGATTCCACACCAAGTTCAGAAGTCTCTCCTTTCTGTTCTTTTAATGAAGTAGATGATTCTTCCTCCTCCACCATAGTGACAACAGAAAATTCTCGCTTGCTGTCCGGGCTGGCTTTGACGATGGTCACATTACTTATCGTGTTCCCTATGGGTGAGGAGGGAGACGTAAGACTGGAAGGGAAAAGAGGCAAAATGCTCAGTCTGTCCTTCAAAAGCCGATCAGTGGGGGAGGAAATTTTAAGAGTTTCGGGAATTCCAACTGTCTTTCTTTCTGTTTTTCCTTCTGACTTTGGGATTGTAGCTCCTTCTAGCTCTTGTTCCTTGAGAGATAACTGACTTGAAATCATATCCCCTTTGGTCATGGATGTTAAATACGTCACACTTTCTGACTTCAAAGTCAGACAATGTGGACTTTCGATGCTTAGGTTTTGATCAGCTGGAGAAGAAGTTTGAGGTGATACTGGCATGGTGTCAGGTTTGGGACTAGCAACTGGAGCAGGTGAGGGAGCACGGACTTTCAATGGACTAGCACTTGAATATGTAGTAGGGGATTGTCTAGACATTGCTTTGCCTGATGGTAATTTTGGGCTTGGAGTGAGGGCAGGGGAAAAGTCACTTTTTGTAGCCTCTGATGGCGTATTTCTTGAACTTTGATTGGGGCTTGGTGTGACTGCTAGAGGTGAAGTAGGAGTTCCTAGCAAAGAGACTGAGGATGCGGTCTTGATTTGGAACGAAGATGGCGGGGATGAACCTAAGCTTATTAAAGCTAGGCTAGCACCAAAGTCTGGCTCCAGATCGGGGCCGGGGCTTGGGTTAGGTGGTGTTTGGGTAATTGGAAAACCTGTGCTAGAATATGGTTCAGGTTGATCTGCAGGAACTACAGGAGTAAAACTTGAAATTAATCCATGCATGGGGGCAATAGGCGTCGAGGTCTGAAGTGGCCCAGGATCATACGCATCAATTTTTAACATGTTATCCTCGATATCTTCTCCTTTCTCCATTGTCTTAAAAATCTGTCTAGATGAAGCAGGGGATGAAATAGGAAGAGAGCTACCGCCAAAAGCTGCTGTTCTCCCAGTGGTAGGTTTGCTCATAAGATTTGTACAAGGTTCAAGACTGGGCCCAGGTTTAGAGTAAATTTCAGGTGCAGGGCTAGAGTCATGGGCCTTGACATTAGTTTGGGATGAGGGGGTATTAACAACGCATATAGTTTTATCCTCATGATGGGCTGGAGCACATATTTGATTCTTTGATGGCTCTGTTTCAGGTTTGATACCAGGTTTAGTGCCATGTTCAGGGGTGACCTTGGGGTTCTCTTTCTGCAGCAGTTCCTCCAGCACTACAGGTTGCTTCTGAATAGCAAATCTAACACCTCCAGTCTCTCTAGCTGTCCCCTCTCCTATTTTGATGCCAACAGGGTCGCTACCCCGCCTCAGCCCGAATATGGTCACACTCTTCCTGCGTTTCCCTACATTTTGGGCAACCCCATTGGAGCTTTCTGATGGTGGGTGTGCATCCTTAAACATGCTTCTTAGATTGTACCCTTCCTTCCGCTCCTCGCTGTCCTGGGATTGGTCCAGCTGGTCTCCTGAACTGACCATTGGATTAGGGCCTCCATGGTGCTTCTTATCATGATGTGTCACCCGGAACCTGAATGGAAAATTATATATTTAAGATGCCATATTTTTTTCCCTACTATATCCCAACATGCACTATGCATGAGTAGCTTAATCTTGTGTTGTTACCTGCCAACAGAGAAGACAGTCTGCTCTCCAGGTCGATGTTTGGAGCGAGGGGTTCGGCTTTGTCGTCGGCCCTTTTTAGATCGCACCTGGGCACAGAGGTGGCAGGAGTTGTGGTCGGAGCCTGAGTGGACTGTGTGGTGATGGGATGGAATACCACCAATGGACTCCTTACGCAACCTGGACATTACCATGATCATTCTTGTTAATTCCTATTTTATCATTATGTGTATTATATGTAATGAACTCTAAGCTGGAATTATGCTTTCAAATGCTTAGGATTTTTGTAAAAAAATGTGGAAGGAATAGGACATCAGTTACACATTGGGAAGTGTGTAACCAAATCACATCTTTGAAACAAACATGTAGATAGGCAATGATTAACAAGTACCATGAAGAGGAACTTCTTTTCCTCTGCTCTGCCAGAAGATCATGTGGGGTAGTACTATACTGAACTCAACCCCCAACTCTGACCATAAAAAGTAGAGAAACCATTTCCACTGGTATGTTAGATCAGTCAATCAGCTTATTTGATGAGCATGTCTATGCTCTGCATTGCTGAAATTTGGATGGTGTGTGCAGAGCCCATAGGCTTTTATGTGATTTGTAGAAAATAATTGTACATCAATAAATCAAATGCTCTTACAAATAAAATGTGTAAGAGCGGCAGCAACAGCCTCCTTTAGCAGCTCGCTAGTTAGCACAAAGGACACAGCCCCTGAGCCAAAGAACAGAGCCATCATTGCAGCATTTAGCATGTATTTATTACACTAAATAAACTAAACAAATTGAACATGGCAAACAAATTCTGGTTCTAAAATGAATAATCATGTCGCATGTAGTAGTCAGATATGGGAAAATTAGTTACATAGTATGACTGCTCTGTGACATTCAAGCTACACTGTTGGCATATTTTGGTAGATTAATATGTTGTCTGTAACATCAACATGCAGTCAAATACAGTTAAAGTGTGACACTAACACGGACAGAGATGTATGATTTTACCTGGGGTCATGGCGCACACAGACTTTGTGGTTTCCCAGCATCTCATTGAAGGCTTCCATATTAGCTAGGGGTGACATAAGAAGAACCCATTTCAGAGTAGAGGTAATCAAATATTGTATGATGGGTTTGCTGATACATACTGAGTTAATCTGATTAAAATAGATATGTAGGGCCATAGATATGTGCAGCACCTTTGTATTTTTTGGCATGAAATTGTTAAAATCTAGGAATGCTGAACATCAGATCAACAGCTCTCATTCAAAAATATACCCATTACATGTATATAGCAGACAACAGTAAAACACTGCAAGGAGGAACAACTCTAAAGATTAGAAAATATAAAATTTGATAAACTTCAACTTGAACAAAATGAAACAGAATCTCAAATACTTGTTTTGATTTTGTCACCTTCATTTTCAATAATGCATTTGAGGATCTGCTCCACTGTATCCTGGTTCTCCTCATCCTCATCTAAAACAAAGCAGAGCAACAAACAGATTAGTTTTGGTAATGGTCTCCATCCAGAAGATATGTGTGAGAATAACGTGCAGTGAATCATTGGTGACAATGTACATAAAGATAGCATTGTTGTTTTGCTGTAATGTGAAAAAAAGATGTTGAGCTGCACAGTACTATGCTGGGCGAGCAGACCTGTTGTCAACCAATATGTTAACATACAGAGATACTTAGGTTGCTGATGATGCCTGTAATGTTTAAGTTTTTCTGTATGCTTGATTCTCGTCGCTGAATATCAGAGAACATAACAGTTATTAACAAAAGTGTGAATTTACTTATTACTTGACGTTGGTTTGTATTTTTGATTTATATTTGCTCAAGTGGTAAAATTACCAACATCTAAATTATCCACAGAAGGTGAAGAAATTACAGTTTATTATGTGTATGTATTATGTTGGAAAGAATATCAACTCAATAATATCTGTTAACCAGTTCGCCCAGTCCCATCCTGGTCCAAAGCTGGTACACACTCTACCAACTGAGCTACTGGCGCACCCCACTTTACATCCATGTTTGTCCAGACTCATAATATTGCTTATTTAGTGAGGACTTTAAAAAAGGACATTATTTAAAATATTGAACTTTGGTAAATAAAATTTTTAAAAAAGCCGATTAGTGGGGGAGAGATTGGTAAAATTGATTGACAAGTATGATTCCAGTGAATCATTTCCTGTGAGAAACATGCTGTCTTCACTTGGAGACTATTTTTACAGAGGAGTACAGAGGACTTTATTACAAGATGCAATGACAATCACGTGAAGCTTAATATCAGCAAAACCAACGAGATTGTGTTGGACTACTGTTGTACGTCTATTAGTGAGTGAGTTCATTGAAAGAAGCCCCCATATCCTTGTAGGTGTTCACGTTTGGTCAATAATGCTGATTCTGACAGAACAGGCAGAAGCTACATATGAGCTACTAACACTAACTCAGAGGCTTCATACACAAATTGAACAAAAGATCTACTTAATTAGTTTCAAGGTGGATAACAAAGATGAGTGTGAAAATGGGAAATCTGGTCATAATTTCCCCTACTGTTATAGCGATGAGTTATGGTGTTGAATATTCTGATATCACAGTAAAGTTGAGCTTTGACTTATTGGATAACAAATGTCACTACGTCATCATTCCATCCTATTAGAAATTTATTTTGTGAGGTCAGTAACCCCTGCCTCTCCGCCTGGTAACTGTCCGTGCCTTTCAAACTCCATGCCCACACGTTCTGCTGTGGATCTTCAAGTGCAAGATAAATCCTGATGACATCACCAGGGTTATTTTGACATTACCAGAAAAAAAAGATAATTGTTTTAACAGGTTGAATTGTACTCCCCCAAGACTATGACGGCTGATTATTTCATGCGAGCAATTACGAACTCCTTGTCGATTTAACTTTTTATTTACCCACCATCTTCATTTCCTCCAAGCTTCTCCTCCTCCTCCTCAGCATTGTCCATGTCTCCAGTGCGACAGCGGTATCCCTTCTTCTTCAGCAGGTGGCAGATAAGGAAGCCAAGCAGTCCAGTGAGGAAGAAGAGGAACACCACCACAAAGATTATGTAGGGTGGGGGATGTTCCTCCACCCCAGAGGCTTCTAATTCAGTCATACGTAAATTCAACCTGAGTCACTGAGACAGAGAGAGACAGAGGGAGAGAGAATAGATATAAACATTTTTGAGTACCTTCAGAATTTGAGTTACAACTACAACGAGCAAATGTTAATGGTTAACTGTTTGATTTGGCCCTCACTCCTTTAAGAGGATTTTTGAGGGCTGCAAATTGGATTTATTGCTGAGATTACAATTAGGTTTCATTAAATAAAATGCTGTTCAATGGATGATGGAAGTACATCCGTGTAACTATCATAATCTATCTCTTAAATGTCCTATAATGCTATGTTGTTTGGCTTTAATTCTAAAAAAAAAAAAAAAAAGGTGAGGATGATAGGCTCTCACTTTATACAGTGCCACACATTACTGACACATTGTTATTCCTGATATCCATAAAAAAGGAAAATGTTACAAGCTATATTGATGTAGTAATAATGTCTCTTTACAGGAAGTCAATTTGTGAGAGTATCAGTATAGAAAAAGACCCTCGAGGACTAAAGAAACAGAATGTGATGGAGAGTTTTACAAGACTGAGGAAGACGCCATCTTACTTATAGTTGCTTAAATACATCCTCAACCTCAGTCAAGAGAGACAAAAACATTGTATGAATTGTAAAACGTACAGGCTTTCTGGGTTGGTTAAATCATTTTCAAGCCTTCTGTTTCAACTGGTCAACGTCAAGAGTCAGTCTGTAAGAAACAAAGAAAGGGAGAAAGAGACCTCAATGAAATTATTAGAATTCCATGGTGAATCAATATGAGATAACTTTAATCTGTCACTTCTGTGTCTTTACACAAGATTGACACTGAAAAGAGGAACAAATATATACAGTGAACAGAGGAAGAAATATCTACGGAGAGACAGGGAAAGGGATGCATTGTCAATTTTTTTTAATTTTTTTTTTCAGGGCACAGGCTATTTAAGTATCCTTTTCAAGAAGGACTGCTGACCTGGACTGGGCTGGCTGGAGGGGTCAAGAGAGTTAGCCCACCACATGTGTATGGAGTATAGGGTACTGGGGCCATTGCTACAAGCTATCCGTCCTATAAATGAAAGCTATGTCCATGTACTAGCCACAAACTCAACCACATTTCCAGCAGGTGTTGGAGTTGTCTGTGCAGCCGTGGTGAGGAGAGTGTCCCGTTTGGGAACCTTAGAATTGCATCCCTGTTGACCTCCAGCAGGCACTGGGGCGGTTTGCAGCCGAGTGTGAATCAGTCCAGATTTTAGAGTCAGCGTCTCTTAGTCTGAGGCCATGGTCCCACAGGAGATTGCCCCCTCCAGTTGGGGGGTGAGCTTCAGTCACAAGCAAGTATCTTGGGGTCTTATTCAGTAGTGATAGGAAAATGGAGCATGGGATGGACGGGTGGTTTGTTGCAGCATCAACAGTATTGCAGACACTGCTCAGGACTGTCATGGTGAAGCTGAACACCAAGTAAAAGCTTCAACTTACCAGTTGATCTGTGTTCCGATCCTCACCTATGGTCATGAGCTTTGAGAAGTGACCATCAGAATTAGGTTGCAGGTTAACTCTGACCCTGTGTGATGTGTTTTATCTGTTGCTAAAACTGAACTAAGTAAGCTATAATGTAAACATAAACACAACCACCACACGTGAAGCTTACAAGATAGAAATCTCATTTTGACCTGCTGTCAGAAGTGCAGCAGTTTGGTCGAGTTTTGCGTATTTTTGCTCTGCTGCAGTTTATCAGTTGCCCTTATTTATAACAGATGACTGTAAATTGTATAGACCCAGTAGTGGACAGTTTAAAAAAAATATCATTCAATTCATTACATTGTAACTACTTGGCATTACTGTTATGAGATGAGGCAGGATTTGTCATTGGGAAAGTTCCCTGTACATTTTGTGACATTACAAGTTTTGTTACACATGTCTAACTGTGGCAGTGACACTGTTCGATATTGTGTACAGTTACACCAAATCATGAAAGAAACAACCAGGCCTGCAGAGCTGGAAGATCCTGCTTGATCAAGCACTGGACTGGATCAATACCATACCATAACGAGGTTTTTTTTACTGTGCAGTCCATATTTCCTCTATGTGAAAATGTAACATTGTTAGTTTTGGACACAACTGTTCCTTACGTTTCCCCTTAAAAGAGGGCAATTGGCACTGTGATATATGTATTACGAATACAGACATCATCTGCGTCAAATAACTAATAAATCCTGTCTGTTACTATATTTGTATTGGTCATATCTTACATGTAGAGAGGGCTTTATGAAAAACCTTACAAAGCACTACAGGGTTCACACTGAATATATCTTAGCCTGATCTCATTCACAGTAACTATTCACACTGTAAAACAGACACAATCCTTACATTTTGTCATAAAAACACGTCTGAACTAACTGCCCCGCCACATATTTGTCTTTTCAGAAGCGGAATTCCAGTCCAGCCGACCCCAGTGATGAATTACTACCCTGGCAACAAGCATCTATATTTCGATTTTTTTTTTGTTCATTTTGTAAGCTTTGTAATAAATGGCATAACAAAGAAAGGCGTTTCTGTGTTGACAATAACTAAAATGAAACATTCCAACCTACTGGAAAAGCTTTTGTGCTAGCTTTACTCAATAGTGGTTGTTCAGTATGCCTGCTTACACAGACCTGTGTTTGTTACACCAATAGAATGAGTTGTTTTCAGAATGTTTGTATTAATGCATACCTCCAAAAGTTTTATTTAGCACTTATTGTATGACAAGAGAATGTAAAAATGCAACTGAGAAGGGATAATTCTTCCAAAAATGAATTTGCAAAGAAACAAATTAAATATGTTTCATTTATATAAAATAAATAACGAAAGGATTCGAACTAAACATTTAGAAATAAATACTGTCCCCTATTAGTTTGAAGCAGCTGGCAGGGAATATCAAATACACTGCTGCCATACTTAAGGTAATAACTTCTTAGTGCTGCAAAAGACATTTGCCACAAGACATCAGTTTTAGTATTTCTACTGTTGACATAATATACATGAGCAAAACTGCACAAAGATTTTCCCTTTAACTGGCCTCTGGTTCACTAAAAAAGGACAAAAAAGACAGACAAAAAGGAACTAACCAAAACTGTTCGTCCAGCATCTCTGGACACCACACCAACATATTACTGAACACATCCGCCGACATATTCAAGATTTAATTCTTGTAAAAAAAAATAAAAAATCTTAACATTATTTTTTGTTATTGTTGTTAAAGTCTGTTTACAATACATTTCATGCATGTTCATAGAAATGTGCCCATTTATCCCTAATCTTATGCTTGATTTGTATTTAAAACTCTTTTAATATGGCAGTCAAGTAACTTTTGCCAAGTTCAAAACCTCTCCTTCTGTAATATTTCTCTCTATGCGTGATAGCTGACAAATAGATTCTTCTTACCATTTTCCTGCCCCTCACCAGTGGACACATCCGAACTTTGAAAGTCAGCATGGTCAATTTTAAGTGTGCCAGCAAAAACACAGAAAGCAGCTATTGACATGTGGTTGATAAACTATGTCAAAATGTGTGTGCTGGATAAGACGCTTAAACCAGCAGGCAGCATGTGCTCCTATAGAGTATGGGTTCCCTTTAGCCCCACCCTTTTGTGTTTTACACAGAAAGATAGCGACACAGAAACAGTGTCTGTGAAGGAAAAGAGAAAATGATTAAATGAGGGAACCTTGTCGTCACTGGTCTTTAAACATACGTTTACTTCTATAAAACAGTGTCTTCTTTACTTGCAGGTGATGTACATAACCCTAGCCCCTAACCCCAATGCATAGAGATGACATTAATTCATAGACTTAAATAATAATTCTGTGTATACAGTATGTCATTGTAAATGTGCAGTAAATATATATGAGTTATCATACAGCACTTATCAGTGTTTCCCTCCTGCTAGCTTATCAGCGGGCTGACCCAACATGCAGACATGGACGCAAACACACACACACACACACACACACATTTATCAGCACTTGTCTCTTCTGAAACATTTTAGGGTGGCTTAGCCTTGATAATGCATATCATTAGCCCTCACTACTTAGGATCCTCAAAATGGCTGATTTGTCATTTGCATCGTTAACAGTGAAATCAGCATTGCAGCAAGGTGATGTTTACAAAGTTAGATTTACAAAATATGGCAACTTCAAGGTGGAGCTGTCTGTGGGCGTAAGTGTTGAGTATAGACAAGACCTTGCAATATCATGAGTGCAGATTTCCCAGGCTGTGGGGCACAGCACAGATGATGATGTATTTGTATCTTTACTATGTTGAATACTGTCACTTACTACCTAAGTGAGAAAAATCCCATAAAAATCCTTGATTAAGATCTGAATTTTAAAGTATCTGACACCGACCACCAGAGCCATTAAAACAACCTGTTTGATATTGTGCGGCTTCCCCTTTTTCAGCCAAAACAGCTCTGACCCCTCTTGGCATAGTCATAAGATTTCTTGGGGTATCCTGTGGTGTCAAGGTCTTTTGGATTCTGTATGTTGGGTGGTGGGGCCTCCATGGATCACTCTTGTTCCCGTACCCCCCCAGATGCTGGATCAGATGGATCAGAGCTGGGGAATTTGGTGGCAGGGTCAGTGCCCTCATTTTGTGCCTCGAGCCAGTCCTCAGTAGCTTTTGTGGTTTGTCAGGGTGCATTGTCCTGCTGGGGATGGAAGTTTCCCAGAATAACATGCATTGTAACTACGGGTGCTCCGTTTGATCAGGCACCAATCAGTGTACAGTGTAAAAAAAGTTTGTTTGGTGGTCTCTATAGAATCTGATAAGACAAGCTGATCAATAAACTCAGGAGACATTTTCTCTATGAAATATCACAACCACACACACCACAGTACTCTGCTGCCCACTGGCTGCTAACAACTAACTAAGTTTCCTCCTGCCAGTATCAATACAGATGTACAGGGCCCTCTTGGTTTAACAGCTGCAAGATATTGGCAAGATTCTGCAAGCAGCAAGCCGTTTGTGACTGACAGCCAGTGATTATATCTTGCGCTGACACAGTGCTGTGGAGAGAGATAAATACGGTAACAGCAGGAAAAGACATGCTCTGTTGGATTCTGGAGTATCTGACTGACTAGTGAGACAACTGAGACCAAGACACAGAATTATTCCCAAATTCTGTTATTACATTCTGTGACCCATTTACTTTTTTATGTATGAATACATCAAATTTTAGATTTTAGAATTAATTATTTATTTTCTCAACATTTTAATGTTAGCAAACTAAACTAGGCTACGAATTGCTAACAACTTCAGATGACAGGAACGTCCTTTTGAACAGTGATCGACAATTGGTATAGACTAATACTGCTTCCAGCAATCAGCCCCAAAAATCCTGACCAGAGCACCCTTACCAGAAACCCTTCACCGCAACAGAGGACATTATCTAGACAGCTTAAATTAAAGTCATGGTTTTGCTAAGAGGAACGTAAAACATAGTGTTTGTTTAGTGAGTCATGGCATCAGTAAGTTACTAACCTAACATTGTGTGACACAGAAATATAAATAATATCAGCAATATTTACCTGAGAAAATATTCATCTTGATTGCTGGTTGTAAAGTGCCGTTTTCTAAACAGTCAACAGTCTAACAGTACAGCAAAACATCCTCCAACAGCAGCCAGCAGCAAAGTACACTGCCTGGCCAAAAAAGGTCACCACTTGTATTTAATTGGGCAAACAGAAAGAGCGTTCCTTTGAATAATTACCACAGCGATTAATATGTTGCTGGCAACAAGTTATTGTACCTGTGTTCATAGAAAAGATGTTACTCTGTTTCAGAAGGCTCAAATTATTATATTATATTATAGAAAATTGGTTAAGGACTGTCCAACGCATTATACCTTCTACCATCTGCGCAATATAGCTAAAATTAGGTCCTTCCTGTCCACGGCGAACGCAGAGATCCTGATTCATGCCTTGTTTTCGTCTAGGCTGGATTACTGCAATGCCTTATTTTCAGGTCTTCCACCTGAGAGCACTAAAAGTCTTCAGATGGTTAAGAATGCTGCAGCCAGTCTTAACACGTACAAGAAATGTGATCATATTACACCAATCTTAGCATCTCTGCTAGGCTCCCAGTACATATAAAATCAGACTTTAAGGTGCTGCTGATGACATACAAAGCTGTACACGGCCCCGTCGTACATGTCAGATCTCATTACACCATATATTCCAACTCGGGCATTACGCTCTCAAAATTCAGAGCTCCTGATGGTTCCCAGGGTTAAGAAGAAGCTTCCTACTTCTCCTCCTCCTCCTCCTCTTCTCTCTCCTCCTTCTCTTTCTCCTCCTCCCCTCTTTCATTCAGGCTCCCTAATGATGGACCACGGGCCCCTGGGACCATCTACCGTTTCCAGGCTCCTGCTGCCTTGAAATACTGACCGATCTGGATCATCACACCCTGGGCTCTGCTGGATCATCGCTCTCCTCTGTTTCACTATCTCCTCATATCTATATTTCTGTAAATCTTGATGCCTCTCTCTGTCTATTACCAATCATCTTGTGTGTCCTGCCCTCGTCCAGGTCACTATGGTGGACAGGAGGTCGTCTGGCTCGGGCTCCACTTGGTGATGCCTTGTCCAGCTAAGTTGTCTCCTGGATCGACTCACTTTACATATAACTTGTATCAGACTTTCTGTTAATGTAACTTAAACTGTGATATGTTGCTCTTTTCTGTACACGTGACATTTATTGCATGTCTGTCCGTCCTGGAAGAGGGATCCCTCCTCTGTGGCTCTTCCTGAGATTTTTTCTGTTTTTTTAATTTTTTTTATCCTGTTCAATTTGAACCCGAGCGAAACATTAATGAGGAGGACAGCACTGACAATGTTTCGCAAAACAAGCATCAAAATGAAGAGCAAGAAAGACGGGATGAGGCGAGAGTGGGACAAAACCGGTGGTGTATGTGCGGCAGCTGCATCTCCATGGTAACCGAGAGGGAGAGTGTTTGTTGTCAAGAGCTCCAATTTTTGTCAGCAGATGTTCACGGTAAGCTATTGTGTGATCAAACTTATTCCAATATCAATAATTTTGGAGATTATTAGCATCCAGAGCTGTCGTGTGCTTTATAGATAATGAGGATATACAGTGAAATGCACGACTTTGATCATTTTTGCAGATATCCTGTGCATCACAGCACACAAAAACTTTGATGCAGTTTGCCTCAACCGAGACGTCTTATGGGCTGCCCTCGTCAGCCTCCATGACACTGTAACGGTACACTTACTGATTGCTTAACTGACTGAAGAGGTGAATTATCACCTTCCTCTGTGACCAGCGGCGTGTCCGATGGCTCGCCTAACGTTACAGAAGCGGCAACTGCAGGAGCGGGTTGTCAGCTCAGGAGAGCATCCAGTGTCTCTTGTCTATGGCGCTTTTAAACGCACATTTCACTCGCTCCCCGAGGGCGTTGAGGCTCCTTATGTGGGAAAATGGTCGTTAAAGTATTTGGTTTTAGTCTTCGTTTATACCCAGCCGCTCTGGTGAGCTCTTTCAGCAGTTGAGGTCGACAACTGCTGAAAGAGCTCAAAAAGCCTCAATTGCATCAGGAGAAAAATGTCGAGAACACAGCCGCGGATCTTTGGGAAGTTGTGTCCGTCCACAGGCATCTTCCCACTCCTTCTCCTCTTCTTGTCAGTAGGAAAGCAGTGTAAACTCACATCACTCCCCTTGTTGCCTTTCGACTGGAAATTGCATCCAAAAGCAGCACAATGTGGCATTTTACTTTATAATTACTTGTGCGCACGTAAACAAACACTAGCGTCAATAGATATTCTACCAAGTGCAACCATTTTACGTCATCGCCCCCAGAGTGCATTGCGCGCGGAAAACATGGCGTCCTACGTAGGTCAAAATATGTACTAAATATTATAGATTTTTAAATCAATGGCAATATTTTATGTGTTTCTAACAACATATTTTAGTACAAGAGAACAATTGTGGCTTATTAGGGCCTACAAGTCACCATAGCCGGGGTTCCTTTTAAAAAGGTCTTTTTTTACCATCAACATGTGAAGTTTTTCCTCACTCGAATCGAGGGACAGGACAGAGAACGTTGGACAGAGGACGTTGTTCACTGTACAGATTGTAAAGCCCATTGAGGCAATGTGATTGTGATTTTGGGCTATATAAACAAAATTGATTTGATTTGATTTGAGTCTTTCACCATGTTAGCTTATGGGAAAAAGTCATTTTAGGCCTCAGTGTATCATCTAACATTGTAATTACACGGTTTAGCCACTACAAAATTTGTCTCCAAGCCAGGCACTCTTCCTGGATGCTTGGTTTCAAGTAGTATCAGCATTACAACAGTGCCAACAACCAGCTGGTGGTATAAGGCAGCAAACATATAAAGGATGGAGCTAACACAGAGACAACGAGGCAGGGATCGTTTCATTGGTCAACAGTACACCTGACATTCTATTGGCAGTGAAATTTTGACAGAATTATTGCACAAAAAAAACAAGAGCCCCGGAGAGATCCGAGAGCAGAAGTTTAACGAGCGCAGAGAAGCAGACTGAGTGTGAGGAGAAGGCTGAATTTTAAGTGCATAAATCTATGCAATCAACAATAAATCTGAGCACAAGCATACAATTTGTAGCACAAGCAAAGGATATCTGAGTACGACAGTGGGGTTTTGAGAAAAAAGCAAAAAACATTAAGTCATGCTTTCAAATTTAAAGACATCGTTCTTAAATAATAGGGGGGAAAAAACTCCTTATGTTTCTACTGTTTGGCTTGCGATCATCTTACAAAAAGATAAAATGAACGTCATTTCACCACAACAACTTTCCAGCGTAGAAAAAACCTGTCAGAATATAATACACTATGTTGAATATGTTGGTGTCTGAAACCTTCAAACTCATTGATGTGTTACTTAAATTGTACAAAACAGCCACTTTGGTCTTTCAGTCAAACAGCATACTAGACAAGAAATAGTCCATTAACAGCGGGTTTTGATGTGCATACCAATCAACAATCAACTACAAATTATGTGGATGATAACAATTGTAGTTAAAGTCAATTGATGTCCACAGGGGCAAACAAAAGGTCTGGTGCAGAGAGGAAGGTAGCTCCCTCACACACACTGACAGCTTAAAGAGGCAGAAACTGAAAGGAAGCAGAGAGATGACTCAGCATCATCATCATGACACCCACAGAGTTGCCTCCAAGTGACGTACTTGTGCGTGTTCAGTGCTTAGAACTGCATTGTGTTGCTTGAAAATATAGTCTCATAGAAAATAAAGTAAAAGAAAGATAGCGTGAAGGAGAGATGACGATGTGTGGTGTGTGTGTGTGG
>CAEMYA010000462.1:3067754-3106980 GCA_903131615.1 Diplodus sargus | reverse complement strand
GACGTCAGAGAACTGTGACATCAAAGGGATCTAGAATAGTTTGCATGCGTCATGACAAAGAGGAGAGAGGGTGAGGTGGCCGGATACTTTCTATGAACACCAATGGCTGTAGTGATGCAGTAAAACCGGACAGTGAATGTGAATGGTCAAAGTTGATTGAAATTGAATGTATGTTCCAATCCCTTCATTTTGTGTAGTATAACATTGTAAACCTCACGTAAATAATATTTACTGCAGGGTTTTACCCAACAAAACAAAACAACAACAAGGTGTTCATTTTCATTAAAAAAGGTCAGATGAACTGTAAATAGTACCGTGGCTATACATATTCAACAGTGGTATTGACTGCTTTACATAGATTAATTATAAGCCAGTCAAGCGTGCAGGCTACACGTTCTGGTACTGTAGAAACAGAAAAAGGTTGCCGATCAAAGGTTAGTCTGTGAGTCCAAAAATACACAGAATCCAGCGGCTCCTAACTAGTCAGAGTGTTTGAGATGTTTTTGGTCAGTGTAATGCACCAAAGCAATGCTAAATCTTATACAACCGCATGCATGGTCATGCATCACAGCATGTAACGAGCCAAAAACATAAAGGTTTTTCATGCGTGTTGTGGTGGAAATGCAAATCCGGGCTGTGCTGTGCTGCTGCGTCGAGTCAACCCGTGCAGAGCAGGCTGGGAGATGTGATGGAAATATGGCGTAAGTGCAGTATGTCAGAGCAAGGCTAGCTCTTTTACGTATGCTGATATTCAAAAAGTGCTTCCAAGCATTTTTTCACTTTTATTTTTGTATCCATCTTGGACTTGAGAACGACACCATGAGAGATTGATTTACAATTGAACAATCTGATAACAAGTGCATGACCATCCTGTGAGTTTTTGAGTTTTTGAAATGCTTTTAATGTTGGTAAAACTGCTTGGATTGGGAAGAAGCTTACAGTCTTGTAAGCTTGTGTGTGGAAGTCTTGCTTGGACAGGTGCAAAGAGATTTACAATAATCAAGACGAGAGGTAATACACCCATGAATAATCATCTCCAACTGAGCTTTTGGCACAATGGGCCTGAATTTAGCAATATTTCTCTTGAAGACACAAGAACAAACCGAACAATTTATATGCCTGTCAAGACTCAAGACCTGCCCCGTAAAAACAGCTAGGTTACAGACTGTAGGTTTAACTGAGGATAAAGTGCCAAGACATTCCACCACCATCCAATCTTTACCATCCAATATTTACTTAAAGCAAAACTCTAGCCACAATGCAACCTAGGCTTTTTTGTGTGAATGTACCCGAGTCAAACCTTCGTGTTAAAGCATAATTACGACAAAAGAGGCACTTTTAAGATTTACCATATTTTCGTTTTCGGGTCAAATTCATTTTTAATGGGAGTGCTCCGGGCACTACTATGTTAGCATCAAAATTGCTATTTTTAGAACACTAAGAAGGCTCAAAACAACATGAAACTTTGCTCGTAGTATCACCAGGGTCTCTACACATGAACACGAGCATTGAGAGCATTGTTTGTGTACACAGAGTTTACTAAAAAGAAAGTTTTTGAGCAACTGAGGTTAGCTGCTGCTTGTTCCGCTCGCCGCCGTCCTGCCAGTCAGAAGTATCGATCTCCGAATGTGAGGTAACATGGAGGTGAGTTAAGGTGGACTGCTCCTAAAGCTTAGTTCCATATAAATGCACGGATCATTCGTTGTTTTGTCGTTAGTGAACAACAATATTGACCTTGAAGTTGAAAAAGGAGCCTCATGTAAGAAATAATACTAAAATAAAAAGCTGGAAAAGTCACGTGAGATATCACGTTGCGTTGTTGCCTGAAGACAGTAGCATTCCACCTTAACTCTCGTCCATGTTACATCATACCATGAGGTCACAGTGACCTTGACCTTTGAATGCCAAAAATAATCAGTTTATCCTTAAATCCAAGTGAATATTTGTTTCAAATTTGAAGAAATTCCCCTCAGGTTCATAAGCTAAAGTTCATAAACATTCATAAATAGAAAACACTGTGCCTCTGGCCTTTTTTTTGCTCTTGGGTATGAAAAAATAACCTTTGAATATTTTTACTTAAGAGTGAATCACCTCAGACTGCCAGGGTGTGTTTTGTATACTAATGGGAAGCACTGTGTGTCCTGTCTGAATGCCAGCCCCTGCCCTCCCTAGTGTCTACACATGCAAAAACACAACACAGAGCGATACACAGAATTTCAAAGTATCGCCATAAAAACTGTGCCAATGGCATTGTGGTTCATGTGGTCATTTTCATCGTAAAGTTCATGGACCTAACAAGGGAAATCAGTATGATTGCATTCTAAACGTTCTGTTTGAACAGAAGTGAGCACAATCATGCTGCTAAAGAAGACCGCCTCCTGTTACCAAGGGCCCCACCTGAGTTCTGCCCACCAAACTGACTGGTTGGCTGCATTGGCTTTTTTCTCTACGCTTGACTTAATCTGTTAACTCACACAGTAGCTCTGGTAATGTCTGTTTTTGCCAGTGTTTGAGCACTAGTTTTGCAGGGAAATACTCCGACTTCTCCCAGAATTCTGCTGCTCCTGTCAGGGTCATTCATCCTGTGGACCCGCTGTTCGCTGCAAGACTGTCTCGAGGCTAGGCTTGTTTAGGTGGGCTGTTACACCTGGCTAGTCTGCTTCATCCAAAGAGCCCAGTAACATTGCAGCTGTGGTGTGTTTACCAGAGTGAGGGAGGGATTGCTACTGGCTATTGGCTGCTGTAATGTTTTGCAACTGCACATAGTCCAATCATTCGTTGCCAAAGAAAATTCATGGCTAGATTTTGCACATACACTACCGGTCAAAAGTTTTAGTAGCCACCTTTGGCAGCGATAACAGCTGAACACACTTGTGGCATTCTTTCTTCAATGGAAATCAAATATTCTTCAGAAAGTTCTTCCCAGCTCTGTTGCAGAAGTTCCCATAAATACATGGCACTTGTAGGTTGCTTTGCTTTCACTTCTGTCCAGTTCATCCCAAACCAGCTAGATGGGGTTTAAGTCTGGAGACTGTGTTGGCCACTCCAATGTTTTCAAGCTAACCAACTTGCTCTTTTTTCCAAAGGTAGTTGTGGCATAGCTTGGACTTGTGTTTAAGGTCATTATCTTGCTGTAGGATGAACCCCTGACCAACTAGGCGCATGCCAGAGGGTACTGATTGGTGCTGCAGAATGCTGCAGTAGCTGATTTGGCTCAAGGTGCCTCTCTTTCTGTACAAGTCACTGACCCTGGATCAAGCAAAACAGCCCCAGACCATCACACTTCCTCCTCCATGTTTGACAGTTGATGTCGAGACTCCTGTAGGAATTGGTAGCACCAACTTTTTTGGCTTGATCAACCTCAATTGCTGCAGACTTGAACAGCTTGAATTTCAATAAAAAAACTGGAAAAAATGGGGTGTTTTAAAACTTTTGACTGGTAGTGTACTGGTAGGTCATGGCTGGCTACCTTTATTTTGCCATCGAATAAAAGCAGAAGTACCTCAAGTAAAAAGCAAAAACAAATTGTATATGAATAACAAATAATGTGCATGTTAGATTTATTAATACAGGACATTGTTCAAGTCATCTTTTCCTTTGTTTTATCAATATCATGATAAATATTGTATTGTGGGTTCTACTATTTATCATGATGATACTGTTACCTGAATTTTTGTATTGTTACATTCCTACATGTAAATAACTCAAAAACAGTCCAAAATCAATACTACATATACTTATCTCAAAGTAATTGAAAACACTAATGACATAGCTTTGAATATGAATAATTTAAGGATGTCCTCTGCTCTGCTCGTCAATCAAATCCACTTGCACACACTGGAAAAATGTACACAATCTATGTTTTTCATTGTACATGTGTAAAGTGAAAATAAAGGAATATTCACTAAAGGAATATTCTATTCTGAATCTGGCTAAGAGCATTGTCTGCCTGAGGCACACAACGTATAAATGGAATTAGAGCACTTATTGTGTATGTTATATTTAAGTGACATTCGTATGTGTTGTATCCATCTATTCTTCATTTCTTCAACTAACATCTTACGTTACATATATCTGTATATATATCTTATGTGATATACAGATTTTGTAACTAATTCCTTAGATGGGAAGTTTGGTTTGGAAGGGGGTCCTTACATGAGTAAAATGTAATAAAGTGTATATAAAACAGCACTTTTATAAACATTTAAGACTGATGATCACACAACACACACACGCACGCGCGCGCACGCACGCACACACACACACACACACACACACGCACGCACGCACGCACGCACGCACAGATAAGTGACAGAAATAGTCTAGTCCAGCTATGTTTCCTGTCTTAAAGCATGCACTACATCAGCTGAATCATGGCTACCATCTGATTAATATTTGACTAACTTCCTGTGGGAATTCCATGAACTTTGCATTACTTTTTCTTGTCTACAGTCCAGAACAGGCGAACATTTGGCCAAAGGAGCCAAATGTCAAGTTTTTCATGGTCTAATGGTCCATGGTCTAAACACTGGAGACTCCCAGTGAAAATCAACCTCATTCAAGGTCTTTAATGGGCCTATTGAGTGGTCCACACTTGGACACTCCTCAGCATCGAACACTATAAGGATTATAGCTGTATGTAAGGTTGTGGTCCTCCTGTTTACTTCCAACATATTTCACCCTGAGCCAGCTTCAATTGTGGCTCTTTAAAAAGCATCTGCATACACTCATTCAATCACATGGCCCTGCTCTAAAATCTGGGTCACTCTGAAGTTAGCATCCGATTGAAGCCTCTTATTGGAATTTTCCAGTCCACCTTAAAAGTAGCACTCTGCCTATAGGTGGCGTTGTATCATTTTCAAGCTCATTCTTGGACTGAAAAACATAGTGGGGAATGAATTATGAATGAAAAAAGGGCCATTTCACTGCTTTTTTCATGTCTAGATCACATGAGACCAGGTCCAGATCAAAAACCACTTCACTTAGACTCATCACATCTGGACTACATTTTCACATAGATGGGTAAAGACTCGTATAAACAGTTTCAAATTTGCGAAACCTTGATTCTATTTGGGAAAATGCAAAAAAGGGCCATTTTACTGCTTTTGTCAGACCGCATCGTTTAGACCACATCCGACTAGTTCATGGTCCAAAACCACTATATTTAGAGTAGACAAATCTTGACCACAGAAAGAAGAAGACTCCAGAAACTCAGATTTGGGAAACCTTAATGTATTTGTGAAAAAATTAAAAATAACAATTGCAAGCAGATTCAGGTCAAATCCATAGGCTGCAATTATCAGCTACTGTGCAGATGCAAGGTATGAACTCTGGACAATGGGGTAATGAGAAGTGGCGGCTGATCAATAGGGGGCGCTATGGCACCGCCCCACCTGTCCCACGTGAAGAAGAATCATAGACCTTCATTAAATAAGACTTTATATTTCGAAATGAGCAACCTTAATATTATACAAATAGTGAGTATGTATATTATACAATAAAACTGCTGATTGAATATGTTCAATGTTGTGTAAATTTACTGAACGGTGACGTATTTCCAGCCCGGTGTGCAAAAATCTTTGGCCATAGCTCCTTGTTATAAGCTGTACATGCACCCCTCACTCACTAGACCCATTCACACTGCCCTTTGAGTGCGGGTATCATGTACCAATTCTCCGCATCCTCCATGTGAAAGTTTCAGAAGCGCAGAGGGGCGAAATTTCGCGGCAGCTCTGATGCACCTCCAGAGGTAGTATCAGAGGCGAACTGGCATCTGTGTGAAAGGATAAGCCAGCGGCACGGAACGGGGGGCATGTCGGTCTTATGGTGGTCACAGTCATATAACTAACCAGATCTTTCACTCAACAAATTCAAGCAAAATGTCCCACAAAGCAATGGGACATGACCAAACAACAGCAACGAAGTCAATGGTTGTGACTTTGGCAACTTGTTTGAGGAAAAAGCATCTGTCATCCTGTCTGTCCTACCGACTCTTTGTCACATTTCTGCACGGCAAAAAACTTCAACTCACCACGTGTTTGTCTCAAGAACATAATGCAGAATGCTGCTGTGTTTAAAGGACCATCTCAGACGGTAGGCTACAGAAGGAAGTCCTTGACTGCATGCTCTCAGTTTTGAGAGAGCACATCATTGAAGAAATTTAGAGTGCTGACTTCATTATTTATTTTTTTTAAAGGAGAACTTCGGTCAATTTCAACATGCAGCTTTATTGCTCAAGCTACCCTTGACTTGCCAGTACCGAAAACACTTTTGGTCCATCCCTTACAGGGCTCCTTGAACGGAGAGTTAGCATTGACAGCTAACAGCGTGGGGTCACGTCTTTACACTGTGTTTTAAACATCTTAACATGCTCCAAATATCACCCCAAAAGCTATGCAACATCAGCAGACACCTTACAACACAGCACTGTAGCGTGTATGACTCAAAATGAATAAAAAAGTGGTTAAAACGGCGTGTTTGTGCAAGCAGCTACTTACCGGTTTGTTTACATCCCGTCTTCCCGAAGTCCAAACTAGTCAATCCTTCGAGCGTGCGCTTACTCCCTCACTGGCAGAGACGAAAATTTTGCAGACAGAAACGTATTCCAGCATTTTCGTTTTTCTGTTCATAACGTACATGTCCATGTTACAGCCTGTTATGAGCCATGAGCCTTACAATAGCCTGTTATGAGTCTACTCGCTCTGCACTGAGAGCTAGCTTGTCTGCGCATGATCGTAGCTCGTACAGAGAGGGACTTGTCAGTGGCGATTGAAGCTGTTTCCGAAATAGTCACGATGGAGAGCTTGTCTGATATCGAAGTGGAAGACATCGACGACGAACCTTTTGAATTAGACGGTAGACCATATTTGTTCGAACCGGAGTATACAGATGAGGAGTTACTTGCACTAGAGAACGAAAGAGCTCTGCTCTCCTCTCTGCAAGAAGAAAATGGCTAGTACAAGGAAACCAGAATCATTTGTGTGGACCGATAATGAGGTCAAACTGCTGCTGCGACTCACACTCAACTACAAGGCGAGTAAGTTGCAAGACACACGAACGCAAGCAGTAGTCCGCCATTGTTGTTGTTGTTATGAGACGTTGCGGGGTTCAGAGGTCAGAGGCAAGAGGTCGAGGGGTGGGGCGATGGCGTCATCGTTTTGGAAAGTATGTGGATTTGCCGTCCACAAGACAACGGGGGGGCTACGTTTTCAGATGTTTCCACCCTGAGACCCGGTTTCAAAAAAGTGCGTTTTCAAGATCCATGTGGACGATCGGCCAAAACGATGCAATACATGTGCGTTTCCTCAAAGGAATGTTTCGTCTGGAGGGACTCTCAGTGCAGAGCGAATAGACTCATGACAGGCTATTGTAAGGCTCATGGCTCATAACAGGCTGTAACATGGACATGTACGTTATGAACAGAAAAAGGAAAATGCTGGAATACGTTTCTGTCTGCAAAAGTTTCCTTCTCTGCCAGTGAGGGAGTCAGCGCACGCTCGACGGATTGACTAGTTTGGACTTCGGGAAGACGGGATGTAAACAAACCGGTAAGTAGCTGCTTGCACAAACACGCTGTTTTAACCACTTTTTTTATTCATTTTGAGTCATACACACTACAGTGCTGTGTTGTAAGGTGTCTGCTGATGTTGCATAGCTTTTGGGGTGATATTTGGAGCATGTTCAGATGTTTAAAACACAGTGTAAAGACGTGACCCCACGCTGTTAGCTGTCAATGCTAACTCCCCGTTCAAGGAGGAGGAGTCGCGTTTTCGGTACTGGCAAGTCAAGGGTAGCTTGAGCAATAAAGCTGCATGTTGAAATTGACCAAAGTTCTCCTTTAAGCTAAAATGTCAATTATTTGCCATGTCCAGCTTCTTGTCATTCATGACAGCAAATGAAGATTCTTCAGGCATTGGACTGATGGAGTCTCCTTCTTACTGAGGTCAAGATTTGCCCCTCTTAAGTATTGCAGTTTTTGACCTGAACTTGTTCTCATGTGGTCTAGACGTGAAAAACAAAACAGTGAAATGGCCCTTTTTTTTGTATGATCACAGTCAAACCTTGTGGTGTTCCCTTCCCTTTCATATTGGAGCATACTGAGCAGGGAGAGCCAGAGCAAACAAGTAGGGATAAAAATAAGACTGAAAGTCAATAAAAAAAATTTTCTAGAGTTAATTTGATCAACATTTAGGATTGTAAACCAGTTACAGACCGTTTTCATTGTCATTTCATTTCCCCCCATTTTTTGTTCAGCCCTTGAACTGAACATGACTGAACAACGCCCCCTTTACGCAGTATGCCACTTTTAAGGTAGACTGGCAAATTCCAATTAGAAGCTGTGAATCGGATGCAAACTTCAGCGTCGTCGCAAAATCTGTTAATACAATTTCCTCACTCAGTTCATCTCCAGCTGCGCTGACCGCAACTGGCCAAGTCCGTGTTGGCGGAAGGGTTCACATAACGTGCGACACATTTCTAAAGTTTAGGACATTGACATTAATTGATAATAGAGCATCAAATGACGCCGAATTTAGCAGTCGACCCCTGTACATTCCTCAAATATCCTTCGCTGTCTTTCGTTGTACATTTCGACAAGAAAACATGCGTCAGAAAAGTGCGACAGTTTTCCACTGGAGTTCGGCTTGTCGTTTGTTCACGTAGGATAAAGGACGGCGCACATCGGGTCTACAGACTTTTATAGGTCCCCATCGTCTTCAGTAGCCTAACGCTGATTCACTGCATCATCCCCTCCACCAAGTCAACAACACCTATACTACACCACACCGTCATCGCTACGGCTCACCGCGGAGCCTCCACAGAGCACACAGTCACACCTTATCTGCATCTGAAGGTTAAACACTCAGTGAGCCGGTACACTCAGACTGCCGGGCCCCAGGCCCCGCAAAACACAGACATCCAGCAGGGATATTCACCTCGAGTCCGGCAGGAACACAGCCCGGTCCTCTCCGGCGCTCCTGATGGGGAGATGCTGTCCCATCACTTCAGCCTGCTCCGCGTCCTCTTGTCGGATCAGAGGGATGCGACTGTCTCCGGAGGAGGGCGGAACGACAGGAAGCTGCGGGGCATCTGCCTGTCTCACCCAGAGGAGACTCCTGCTGCAACTTTGAATGTAACCTTCGTTCATTCGGAAGAGTCAGCTTAACATTGACTGAAATATGCTGCGCCCAGTTTTATTTATAGATGCCCCCCCTTCAACACACACACACGCACCCATCAAAGCAGTCTGGGCCTGTTTGCATGCTGCACAAACACTACTTTACAATGTACGTATTATTAAATAATGCCCATCCATATAAGGAAAGGGCATATACAAAGAACAAATACATACTCTGGTGATCAACTAAATTGATTAACTGACAGTTAATGTACAATATGATTACTCCAAAATCATCTCGGGGGGGGGGGGGGGGGTTTGTATGTTGATATAGAAAATGATGCGTATAGACTTTCAGAGTGACATTGGGACACTGAGTGCTCTGGTTCATCGAGCCAAGAGCCATCACATCAGATAACAGCAGTATCAGAGGATCCACTGCCAGGCACTGCTTTTCGCCTCGGCCTCCACATTGATGCTTGTAATAAACTTGCCTTTTTCAATGCAACCATCAAGTTCCCCTCCTGACTCTATCTCAAATAGTCCAAACACATAGTTTTCAAAAGGCACAGGGTTGCAGAAGGGCTTTAAAATTCACTATGTGGTTGGTTATGTATGTATATACTCATTAATTACAATTAAATAAGGAAGCCTATGCTGAATTATTTTCTAAAGATTAACGGAGAGGAGGTGGGATTAGAACGAGTCAGACTTCTTTCCACTCCTTTTTGAACATATAATTAATATTGCCTCTTTTCTTATGCAATGGAAAATGGACACTCTTGGTTATCAGCAGATAATGAAATTAGAACTGATAAAAGGAACCAATAATACAAAGTCAAATTTGCTTTAGTTGACTTAACAAAATGCAGCATTTACACACAGTACGTGGCGGTATGCACCTTTATGGTTGTTTGCCAGCAGCCAACAAACACAGAGAAGAAGAAGAACAACAATAATGCTGTTGTCCCGTTCATTACATAGAAAACTGATACACTTGTGTAAAGCCATGCAATGTAGACAAGAGCCACACTCGTCATCGCTGGAGTGGCCGTTGTTTTTCAAGTTTAGAAGAAGACAACACAATTGTAATTTGCAAAATGTGTTCCACAAATGTTCGGAGAGGAGGCCTCGAAGTTTAACACTATCTTATTCTAGCTCTAAATAATAAATCATCCATCTTTGTCACTACATAGCCTTCTTAACATAACAGGTGCAAAAACTACAGGTTATGAACTTTTTTTTCTAAGTACAGTTATTCTAGGTATCAGAATGAAGGTAATTATCAGTTATCGGCATCAGCTAAAAGAATCCATACCCTGCATCTCTTATATTAAGCCTTTCAGATCAATCATTATCCATGCACTAGTCTGGTTTAATCCTTCCATTGTCCATGGGAGAATTATGCAGCATCTAAGTCGTTGTGCCCACTGAGATGTTGCTGCCACATCTCATTAAAGTCTTTGTTTATGACCACATCCTAAATCTAATTCTTTTGAAGATAATCTCATCATTGAGAACTAGACATATAACATACATATTGCGGCACTGCAAGCATTGTTTCTACGCTCCAGTTGTACAGAGATCCACTGCTGATGTGTCAGCACTGATGCCACCAGCTGATACTGTAATGTCAACTAAAATAACAGGTCTGCAGCCATTTTTCGCAAATGCCACTTGCCACAATAATACATGCCAGTTCCAACAACTTTGTATTTTCTTAGGATGTTGTGCAGATAAACATGAATATCATTACCATCAACATCATTACTTTAAATAAGACTCATCACTTATCTTGCTCGTTAAATTCAATTTTACAGTCATTTGCAGACAATGTAGTTTGTGAGGTATGACTTTCATTCTGAAAGGACAAACCGGAAGTGCTACTCGAAGTTCTGCCTAGCTAGCTAGTGTCGTTGCTTCAGCAACAGCTGCTAAATTAGCTATTTTTGTGCTTCTGCCGATATCAACACATCGGCGACTAGCTGTTGGATGGTGACCAGCGCCGGGACTTGGCTGAAACGAAGGCAGGCGACTTTAAACTAAACGTGCACCTACGGTTATTTGCAAGTTAAAATTCTCAACCTCGCCCACTAGCATAGCGAACTGTTAACCTTGATCTGCTAACAGCCTGTGCAGTGCAGCCGCTATCTCCACCAAGTTAGCTGCACATAGCCTCTTTACCAGTACAACTGAAGTGATGCAACACAGGTACGTTGTCGTTTAACGTATAATTGAGTACAAATCTTAATTACGGTTTATTGAGGATGTTAACAGGACAACAGCAGTGCCAGTAGCGTTAGCCGAGTTAGGTTATCCAACTTCCGCTTTCGTCTTAATGGTTTCTGTATTCATGTATTTGGCTAAGAAAATATCAAAAACATGATTTGAATGTAGAGTAGGTTTTTACATGATTCAGACAGGCCTTTGTCCAGAAATGTGTAAACCCTAGCTTTTCTGTAGGATGTAAACAACTGATGTGTCACTGTTGACAGCTAACGTTTCTTACATCAACTGTGCTTAGGTGGCGCTAACAACCATGTCTTGTGACCTGAAAGTTGTTAACCAGTGTCTGTTGTCAACGATGCGAGTTGTGTCTTGTCATTCATCAGTGATGTCCGCGCACGAAATGAATATTATGTCAACAAATTATTTTATGTCTAATTTAACATAAAAATAAAGCTTTTGTCCCCAAAGATTTTAGAAAACAGAAACAATGTAAAATAGTGTTAAAGATATCAATGCGTTATTACTAATTTAAGAGCCATGATAACCTGATAACACCATGCAAATTAGAAGGAATATATCTTTCTTTAATAATGTATTTCTTTTACAGAGATGTTTCTGTCTTTCACAGGTATAGCCATTGTTGAACCCTCACGATGGCAGGTTCCCAGTGGGAGCTTCCTCCAGAGCTATGTTGTCGGCCCATGGCCTTTGTGGCTTTAACTGGTCTGGATGTGGTGTATAATGCTGTGCACCGGGCCATTTGGGATGCCTTCTGTGCCAACCGGCGCGCTGACAGAGTTCCTATCTCTTTCAAAGTCCTCCCAGGAGACCATGAGTACCCCAAATGTCGCACTAAGGTAAGTAGTGGATAGAGAGGTCTACAAAAAAAGACAATATCCCAACAAACTGAACCTGTGGCATGGAATTGGACCACATTTTCTTACTTGAATATTACTGCCTCAGTGCTAAGATGTGGCACATCTCTAAAACAGTATAATTATGAAGTCAATACTTGTGTATTTTAAAAATCAATCTTCTTTGTCTGCCTATCCAGCGAACATCCTATGAATGGTACATCCCTAAAGGCATCCTGAAAACAGGTTGGATGAATAAGCATCTGAACTTGGTGCCAGCTCTGGTGGTTCTCTTCTATGAACTGGACTGGGACGACCCACAGTGGAAAGAGAAACAATCCGAATGTGCAACTAAAGTGGAGATTGTCCGGTAGGTGTACATTTATTGTGCCTTCTGAAAAGGTTTGATGACAGACTAACAGTAAGATAAAAAAGATGTACAGGGTTTGTTTTGTCATGCTTGAAATATAAGACAAAAGCTTTGGCTTTGCTGCCTGTTGATTAGTCCAGTTCTCACAATTTACTGTACTACACAGCTCTGGCCATACAGTGTTAACACATGCCTATAAGCTATAATGAATAGTCAATATCTATCCATTTACTTTTAATAAATAAATACTTGTACAAGTGCAACGTGGTTATCTCTCCAAGCCACGATTCATTAATACAGCTGCCCGTTGACATTTATTAGACATGATGAATAGCGTGAGTTGTATTTCAGTCTCTCGTTTTCCAGAGTCCAGGAACAGCGCTGGAAGTGGCTGACAGAGAGATGTAGGCTATTTGTTTGGCTGACCGTGGCTCAGGTTGTAGAGCGGGTTGGCCTATGATTGGAGGATCAGCGGTTCGATCCGCGCCCGGCCAACTTTGTCATGGTCTTTGTGTCCTTGGGCAAGACACTTCACCCACCTTGCCTTGTGTGAATGTGTATGACTGCTGTATGTTTGAGGTGGTGGTCGGAGGGCCTGGAGGCGCTGAATGTCTGTCCCAGGGCAGCTGTGGCTACTATCGTAGTTTACCACCACCAGTATGACTGTGTGTGAATGAATGAAACCTGGAACCCTGTCAGGTGCTTTGGGTGACTTGAAAAGCGCCATACAAATCCAATCCATTATTATTTACTGCCCAACTAGGTCAACAAGACACACAAACAGACTGGAGAGAGAATTAGTGCAAACTAGCACATCAACTTAACATTATTGTAGAGACCACAAGTTTACCTGACAGCTGTTCCTGTAAGTGTTTATTAGGTGACGTGGGCTGCCAGAGTCTCGTTAACTGATGGGAAAAACTGGATTCTATAGTGAAGTACAGAAATGTAACAAATGTTTAGCAAGAAACCCAAAATCTGGGCTTTAAACCAAAGGTGACCAATGTTTTGCTGTTGTGCCTCCCAACCTCTGGGGCCATCTCCCCTTGTTCTTTAAATTGTCAGTAAGTCAGTTGTTAGTTTTAAGAAGCTATTAAAAACTCACCTGTTTCATAAGCACTTTGTCCTGTATTTGCCTTCTGTGTAGTTCTTTTCACTGTTTGTGTGCTAGATATCTGTGCTGCCTTAATGTGTAGTTTTGATAGTTTGATAGTTTAGTTTTTTTTAAATAAATATATTTTTATCTCCGTCTGGGTGAGCCACATTTGTGAATAGAGTAGAATAAATTCACAGAGAGTGAGTGGGCATGTTGACGATGTGTAATCCTCTCTGTTTACATGGTTTAATACACACTCAAACGTCAGTGAGGCAGCCGAAAATGGCGTTTAAACTGCAAATCATTTCTGCAAAATATCTGAGTGTTTTGACACTTAGCCTCTTGTCCTTCCATTTGGCCCCCTCATGCTGCT
Source organism: Diplodus sargus (assembly GCA_903131615.1). Taxonomy (NCBI): domain Eukaryota; kingdom Metazoa; phylum Chordata; class Actinopteri; order Spariformes; family Sparidae; genus Diplodus; species Diplodus sargus. The sequence continues at coordinate 3,092,943 of CAEMYA010000462.1, read as the reverse complement.
GCTGGACACAGATCATAAATGCTGCAGCTTTCTTTCCACTATGGAATCATCATGAATGGTGTTAAGCTGCTTCATACACTTTTCTGCTTGCCTGCATATAAGCCTATTTTCCACTCTTTCATTGATGTTATGGATAAATCCAAATGCATGCAAGCAAATGTGACAAATATCCTGATCTGAATCTTTGGATATTGCCCAGAGTTTATATCTGAAAGGAGCTTATACTAGATCATGGAACTCTGCGATAAAACTGTGGTTGTAGCATCATAAAAAGTGTTTCCTCTTCCATTTTTTCAATACTTGCTCAAGTATTCACTAAATTTCATGGAGAGAATCATTATGTCAGTGGTAAAAGCACTTCTGACAGCTGTCATATTTGGAAAAAAACAAGAAAAGAACTGGGAACCATGTATGCAACTGACTGTATCCTGCAGAGTAGCTCTGGACACCTTTCACAGAAACATACCTGCAGTAAATTTAATCTGAAATCATCTATGTTGTGTTTGTTTGTCTTTAGGACCAGTCTTCAGGGCAGGAACACCAAGGTGGCTGTGGTTCTAATCCAGAAGAAAACTCCTCTACCTCCAGGTATAGAGCGCTACTGAATCATATACAGTCATGCTCATGCACATGTACATCTACTTTTCCAGTTTCTTTAAACTAACAAAACTTATTTTCTTGTTTGTACAGGAGAGGACCTGGTTGCATCAGAGAGAGCAGCAGCTCTTTGTAACGCCTGTGATCTGTCCGGCAAGAGTCTCTTTGTACTGCCACACACAGACCACTTAGTGGGCTACATTATAAGGTAGTTACCAATTCACTTATGCTATACAGATACACATTTTTACATACAGTACTGCTTAAAACTGTGGGACCACTTGGAAATTTCCAGAGCAGTTCCACTGGGGGTTTGGGGTTTAGGGCCTTCATCAAGGGTACCTCAGTGGTGGTAATGAGGAATGGGGAACCATCTCTTTCACTCCAGGGATTTGAACCGCTGACCCTTCGGTCACAAGTTTGCTTCTCTAACCTGTAGGCCATCACTGCCCTAAATGGCACATTGTGTTTTTGTAGTAAAGAAAAGCTAATTATTTGACTGAAGAAAACCCTTGCGTAATAATTTCAGCGCGGCTAAAAACTGTTGTGCTGAATGTAGAAGCAATCAAATTTGCCTTCCTTAGGCTAGTTGAGTATGTGAAGCTGAAGATTCCCTTAAAAAAACTGGATCTAACCAGAATAGAAAGAGAAGTGGGAGGCCTCAATGTACAACAGAGGACGAACAAAGCCTCTAATTTGAGAAGTCTCAACATCACCAGTGAAGAGGAGACTCCAGGCGGAGTAAGCAGTGTAGCAAAAAAAAGCCTTAACCGAGACATAAAAACACGTAATAAAAGGACAAAAATAAGATGGGCAAATCTACATGTGAGGTGTTTGGATCACAGCTGTTGTGGGAGCAGCTTGACCATATGGTACATAGTGCCCATCAAACCAGTTCAACCTGCGGGAGCAACTTCAGGAAGCATGGAGTGAATTTTCTTCAGATTACCTCAACAAACTGACACCTCGAATGCCAAATTTGCTGCAAAGGAGGATTATTTAATGAACACAAAATTTGAAGGACAGAATTATAATTTTAAGTAAAAATCGTTATTTCTAACAATTTCTTTTGTCAGTGTCTTGATGAAATGTCTTTTCATTTGGTAACTCAGTGACCCCGCTTTTATGAGAAATACACTGTATAGACTAAATGGCATCGTTCAAGGCCATTCCAAAACCTCATTTAGCCATCTGCTAGCCATTTTGAATTGGGCGTTGATCTCCCTCCTTCATGATTTTATTTGCTTTCTTTAGAGCACCAAATCCTCTGGCAGCAAAACAGCCCCACAGTTTAATGCTAAAACCACCATGCTTGACAGTTGGTATAGTGTGTACCTGTAACTGTCTTCCAGTTGGGTATATGAAATGAAACCTATTGAAATGGACCCCGAAAAGTCATCAGCGGTTATCAATCATAATCACTTAGAAGAAGCTAGAAATTAGAATTGTTTTGATATATTGGAACTGAAGACTGCCATGATATACATGCTCTTTATTAATGTATGTAAACTCTTGATGAGATTGTAAATCTAAATGAAGCTTGTGTTTTGATTATAAAGAGTTTTATTGTGATAAGTACATAACAGTGAAATACATTTTATTGTGTTTACCACCTCTTCCATCTTTCATGAATTAATATTCAGCTTTGCAGACATTTGCAACATTGATATGTATGCATATGGTATACCTTGAAATCTCTTGTACTCATTGGGTGTTAATTCAATTATATCCTTCCCTCTAACACTGAAGGTTGGAGAATGCTTTCTATGAACATGCTCAGACGTACTACTATACTGAGATACGGAGAGTCAAATCACATAAGGAGTTCCTCAACAAGACAACACATCAGGTAGGCACACATACTATACTCTAAGTATAACCGTAGTTTCTATGTGTGTATAAATAAAGCTGCTTGGTATGAAAGGTTGGACATTGGTCGTAATGTATTATGTTATACCTCCTCCTTACACTAATCTCTTCTTCATCTCTCCTCCATGTTCTGATTGTGTTCCCAGCTGCTGTTTGTCAGACACCAGTTTAAAATTGCATTCTTCAGTGAGCTGAAACAGGACACCCAGAATGCTCTCAAGTAAGTCTGAGCCTGTACATTTTGAATGGATCAAAATCTCTGTTAAGACTTTATGAGACTGAGTATGAAACAGCAGTAGTGTGTTTCCTTCAACAAAATAAAATATAGAAAAGAGTGTTTTTAATAGGAAATTGGAAAGTCTTTAAGACTGTCTGGAATGATCACCAATGTAGGCAAGTTTCTCAGGAAGTGTAATAAGTTACTTTTAACTTGGTGGTGAGAAAGAGATAGAATCAACGGTCTACTGTAAAAATAGCCTCCAAAGTTTCCATCACTGCATACTCTCTCCCGACGTTGCCAGCAAACATCTTTCTGTGTGGCAGCTTGACATTATTCATCATGGATATTTTCTCTTTAATGTAGAGAGAGGAGTGGGTCCACTGTGAAACTCAAGTAACATCTCTTTCATCTTCTGCACCACAACTGTGTCCTGCTCTGAAATCTTGATTCTGTTGTTAAAGTTGCTTCACTGGCAGAGTTTTCACAGGTTTCACATTGCTGTGCTGCCGTATCAGATGCCTCAGTAAAAAAGATATTTTATTTTTGTGGTTTAAAGCATTTTGCCTGCTTTGCAACAGAACGTTCTGTTCTTTCTGTCCTTGACTTAGACAAACTCAAAATAATGACAATACATCCAGCTGTTATAGCATACCCATCTCCTCCATCCTCCATCCTCCATCCTGCGTTCAACTTTTTGGCTAGTTGTCCTTTTGTCCACTTTTCACCTAGGATAAAAAAAAAACTAACCGCTATCTGGCAACAGAGTAAGGAGGTGTGATTTACTGATTTGGAATTTATAATCCCTAATACTACTTGTTACTGGGGAAAGTAATGATATTCGAGTTAATGAGTAAGACGTTACTGCCAAACACTACAGGAGACAGACCAAAGGGCCATGAAATAGATTCTGAGTTATAATTTTTTTCCATCTCAAAATTTGTTTAAGTCTCAAATTAAAAACGGGCAAATTAACTTACCTAAGCATACATTTTTAGACTTTGCTGGTTGAAAAGGCAAATGTTCAGTGCCTATAAAAAGTATTGACCCTCTTGGATGGCATGACTCCAAGGGCAACTGGAAGAAGGTTCTTTGGACTATTGAGACCAAAATTGAGCCTCTTGGCCATCAGACTAGATGCTATATTTGGCAGAGACCAAATGCTGCACATCACTACAAACTCACCATCCCCTCTGTGAAGAATGACGGTTGCAGCATTATGCTGTGGGGAAGCTTCTTAGCAGCAGGCATTGGATGCCCTGTAAAGGTAGAGTGTAAAATGAATGCAGCAAAATACAGGGAAATCCTGGAGGACAGTCTGATTCAGACTGCAAGAAAACTACGACTGGGGAGAAGATTTATTTTCCAGCAAGACAGTGACACAAGGATGCAGTGAAAGCTACACAGAAATTGTTTGAAGACAACAAGGTGAATGTTCTGGAGTGGCTGAAAGTCCAGACCTCAGTCCATTCCAGTTGGGAATTTGTGGCTGGACTTGAAAAGGGCTGTTCATGTCCAATCCCCATGCAACATGATAAACCTTGAGCAGTTTTGCAAAAAGGGATGGTGTAAAATGTGCAGTGTGCAAGCTTGACTGAGACCTATTCTTGTCAAAAAGCCAACTTACATTAAATTGACCATGATTCCATTTATAAAAGCAATTAAATACATCTAAAGGGGTGTTAAGTTTTGTATAGGCACTTTATACCTTTGTGTTGTCCTCTTTCTCTTATTGAGTAAGTCTGTTTGTGTCTATAGGTACTACAGAACTGCATACAGTCTTGTTCATGAGCTCAGAGCCCATGAGACCAACATGTTGGAGATCAAAACTATGGCTGGCTTCATCAACTATAAGGTACAGTTCTGTTTGTTTATGGTTCTGGGTCAGAAATCTTTTTTGATCAACACTTTGGTCAGACAAAGTCTCTCGAACACTAATGGATGTATCGTTTCAGTAGAAGTGGCTGCTGTACTTGTCAGGCACATGCTAGTCTTGGAAATAAACTTCAGCTCCAAAGAGAGACAGATGGAAGTAGGGTTGTATCCAAATCAGAATTTTGAGTTGATTAAGCTTTTTCCTCAATTCATCTTTCCTACATTTATAAGAAATTGTATGTATAATTCATTATTCACTACTCCATTCAGTTATAGTTGATCACCACACCAATCCTCTAACAGCCTACATGTCAGGTCTCAGCTTTTACTTTTAAGACTGTCATTTGAATTTCTTAATCATCTGTGTTGGGAAACAATCAGATTTCCACATAATCATAAGAATAAAAATTGTTCATCATGTTTATCACACTAAAAAATGTACAATAATTTGACCACTTAGTTATTCTTATATAAATTGTTGCTTTTAGTCTACACTGTCACTTTTCATTTAATTAAGTACACCCCCTTCCACGCTTCATAGCTTCAAAGAAAGCTTGTGGACTTTTGGGCTAATGCTTTGTAGCATCAATGTTTAGAAGGCCTAAATTAGAAGGAAGTTTGCAGTTACTAACCATTTTCCACCTTTCATGTCCCTCTGCTCCATCTCCCTTTCTCTCTTGATGTGTCTCTCCTTTTTTTTGTCTCTAGATCTGTCGGCTGTGTTTCCAACACAACACTCCTCTGGATGCTATAGCCCAGTTCAGGAAGCACATGGACCTGTGTAAGAAGAAGATCGGCAGTGCTGAACTGGCCTTTGAGCACGCCGCATGGATGTCGAAACAGTAAGATTCAACTGTATATGAATACACAGAAAATCACATATATACACGGTTTAGTCATGAATACATAACTAGCACACCCTGTATGTAACATGCTGATGTAATGGAGCCTTAATAGTTACAAATACACAAATATCTATTGCAAATGGTAATGGTTTATTTACTTGGCTGCATGACTGAAAACAATAATGATAAGTACAGCTGATAAACCTAATCTTTCTAACAATCAAGCAGGAGTCATTCAATATTGTTAAGGTTGCCAGGCATGTTCTGTTGACATAATAGACAGAATTCAGACCTGTTCTTAAAATCTGACCCGAGTAATCCAATCACAAGAGTACACCTTGATGCCAATCAGTTCACACCTGACATTAACATGTGTCTCAAGTGACCACTTGTGACCGGACACTTACTTGCCAGAAGACCAAAATAGTTAAAACTATGGTTCACAAAGTTTGTTAACTTTCTCCTCTAATAATCATGCAAACTGTAAGAGAGTCTGCGGATATCGCGGATTACTATTTGTAAAGAAAGCTGACTTGTATATCTGCTGTTTAATTCCCATATGTCATGATACTAAACCCAAACTTACTCCATTCGTCTTTGCTTCTTAAAGGTTCCAGTCCTTTGGTGAGCTGTTTGATGAAGCCATAAAGTTGGGTCTGACTGCAATCCAGACTCAGAACCCTGGGTTCTACTACCAGCAAGCTGCTTGTTACAGCCAGGACAGGAAACAGCAGGCACAGCAGCTTTGTCAGGTGATAATACTACAACTAATGTTAATTATCTCTTAGGGCCGGGTTATACTAGAAAAGAAGGGTTTTATACAATGTGTTGTCATTAGAATTCTAAAAGGCTTTAATCTGAACAGCCATATTCAGAGATTTAGTCTAGAGCCAGTCACCAGAGAGAGGGAGGAGACATGAAACAGTTTATCTGACTGCTAGCACTAATGCTCCAACTGATACCTTGAATGCTGATAATAGTTTTCTGTTTTCTGCTGCAAGGTCTTTACTTTATTGTAAAATATAAATGTGAATCTTATCTACCACCGTTGGCCTGACTCGATGACCATTTGGGTTATGAAGCCTCTATGTATTTACTCAGCTACAAATGACCAGTTGGTTAAATTTTTTGGGTTGGTTGTTCCAGGGTGGAGCGAGTCATGCGTCCACTGAACCATTTGACACCCAGAGTGGAGGACTGGACTTCTATGGCCAGAGACCCTGGAGACAAGGACACCAGAGTATGTTCAGTTTGTATGATGTCCAATTAAAGTGTTAAAGAAGATATTCTTGTCCATTTGACAGGATGTTAGAGAATGTAAAATAGGACTTATGTATTATTGTATTTCCAGGTATTGATCCTCCAGATGCAGAGAAGGAGAAGACGGGGATTCTGGCCCTGCAGATTAAAGAGAGGGATGTACCACATTCTGTAAGAATACACACACACACACTGAATACACACAGCTGTGGGCATATTTGTGGCCATATTTGTTTCTTCACCGCCTCCAAGTTAAGAGCAGTTTATGCACTGCTGATGCTTTCAGTGGAACATTATGCCATGCATTCTTCATTTAACGCTGCTGGTGGGCTGTTTTATATCATCTGTTTATTTTAATGGCCATGCATGAGAAAAGAAAATTCTGTCTGTTTTTACTGCAGAAATATACAAGTGATTATAACTATATATTACTCCGGGGATTCTATAAATCTATGCCATTCCTCTGTTCAGGGAAAAGACTTCTATTCTTCTGAATTTGAGGTTCAGTATCATTCTGATCAGGCAACATGACAAATATACCTTATTATTGTTAACATCAAAACACATAATTGATAATCAAAATGTATCTCAAAATTATTCATAATAGTAATGGAGTGATTAAACAAATCATTAAATTAATCGATAAAAACATAATCGATACGTGCAGCCATACATTTACAGCTGCTATTACTCAACTTGGTACTTACTATGTGTATTCAATTAATATACAATTTTAACATCTACAAAGGATCACAGTACAATTCTTTACAATATTTACACTTCTGATGAATAAGTTGTTTGAAGCAAATGGCTTCACACACATCAGAAAGCTTCACTCCCTGCTGCCGTCACTTACCTCACAATCAAAACCTCCTATAGCTACTGTTAGGTTGTATTGTAATGCCATTTTAAGACATGTCTGTCTGTCTTTGCCCCAACAGGAGCTGATAATAGCACTTCTCAGTAATGCTGTTGCCCAGTTTAAGAAGTATAAGTGCCCTCGAATGAAAAGTCACCTCAGTGAGTATAATTGTTCTTCATACCATTTTTTTCCTTCCCGTTACTGATTCCGAAACCTGGGCTTCGGGTATAATGCAGTACCGATCTGATACCAGTGCGTGTTTTAAAAAAAGAAAATTACAATCTTGCATACTGAACATGGCCCAGTTTTACTGGTGGGATTATCCAGAGTAAAATGTTGCAAATTGTTGACGTGTTGCTAGCCCTGTCTGACTCGCATCAAATCAGCTTATTCTGTGCTGTTCTATAAACACTAGTTGCCAGGGGCAACTTCCTGTGCTTTTAGAGCAACAAAGAAGAATTGATTTCTGGTGCATAATGTTAAGCAGAGCTAACAGAGCTAACTGGGGAGTAGCAAGGTCCTGTTTCTACATTATGTGGTATCGAATCAGTACAAAGACTCAAGTCCTTGCAGATACCAATACCTGCATTTTCGGCAGTATCCGCATAGTTTTCAATACTGGTATTGGAATCAGAACAACTCTAATTCACGTACACTCTTTACATTGCAGCGAAAATGCCAATCTTCCCTTGCATTGGAATAAGGCTTGTGTGTTTCGGCTGTGGCTCATATACTGAATGCTGAAGACATTTTTGATACTTTGGGGAACTGTGTAGGATATGAAAATTGTTGACCATATGTTGATGTCTTGGATCACAGCTCATCAAAGCATCTTTTTTCAAGCATTTTATTTTTTCAACAAGGAGCTCCTTTTGTTGCCCCCTCTGTTTCGTGTTTAAGCTTGTCCCACTAAGTATTTATGTCATTCTCTGTCTCTATCATAGTGGTGCAGATGGGAGAAGAGTACTACCATGCTAAAGACTACACCAAAGCCCTAAAGTAAGTCAAAATACATTCTGGGCTAGTAAAGGACTCAACTCTCTGACTTTAATGTAGATGCTCAGAAAAGTCATGGGAGTCTCACCTGAAAGTGATTCTGCAAATGAAAACTTTTAGACTATATGACACGCATGCTTAATGTTTCCTTAATGTCTGTTCATTAGCAAGTGATCTGAATAGTGTGTATGTGTTTTTTATGTTATCAGGCTGTTGGACTATGTTATGTGTGACTATCGCACAGAGCGATGGTGGGGCCTCCTGACAGCCATATTGACCACAGCTCTGCGTTGTGCTTATCTAATGGCCAGTGTTAAAGACTACATCATATACTGCATGGAGCTGCTGGGCAGAGGTAAGCAGAGGGTTATACTGAGCCATTATGCCTGTGGCCATTTGACAAGATTCCACAACTGATGCCACAGGTGTAGATTAATGTATATTACTATTCCTCAGGGTTCATTAGAATTGTGTTGTCCCCTGAGGCCCAAGCAAGTATAACATTGTGTTGAGGTAATATGGCTGAGAGGTGAGGTAACGATGCCGGCCTCTTATCTTTCAGCTTCAACCTTGAAGGAGGAACAAAAGTCGAGAATTGAGAAGAATCTCTTCAGAGTCCTGATGGTGAGTAGAGGGCTGGTTGAATCAATTCAAACTAGCAACCAAAAAATGGAAAAGAATTTCAGCTTTTCTTTTCTTCTGTATTCACCAAAGATGAAAAGAAACTGTTGTTTTCCTGTCTTACACTTGAAATGGAAAATCTGATAAGTAAGGAGACCAAAATGAAATAACATTAAATAACATTTCCTGAAATATTTCTGAAATGTGTCTGTCAATAAGGCCGAACTCTTCAGCTTTTCCATTTTTAAGATATGGCAAAATTGCTATTATGTTGAATACCCTCTGTCAAACTCAATTAAACACATTCTGTGTAGATAAAACAATTTTATTACGATGACAGTTTGATTTACTGAATGTTGAGGGCTTACAATGAAATGGCAATGCGGATGCATTTTCTGCTGATGTTTTGTTTTTACCAGACAAGATTTATATCCACTTGTTTTTTCAGCATAGAACACTGTTAGATGTATCCAATTCTTTATTTACAGTCAAAACAGCCCAGATAATGAGCTAGAAATCGTGTTTCATCCCAAAGAATCTTAAAAACATGCATGCATTTTTGAGGAAAGCAGATTTTGGACCTGCTGTGTGTTTACACTCCTGTGAGGAGCAGGCAATCAGTTACGGGAGAGCAGAAATCAACAAAAACTCCAGTTGTTAAGACGCAGCAGCAAGACAACGTGAGAAATAGAAAAAATTATGTGTAAAAATAAAGAACTTAATTTGACTTCCTCTTTAATTTAATTTTCCTTATTACAGGACGACAAATGTCCTTTTAATTTTTGGTGCATACGGAAAAAACTGAATTCTAACTTGTTTTTCATTTGCCAGATAGAACAATGGTTAAGTAATTACTTAATTAATTAAAATAGTGAATGAATATATGACACTGCCCTTGACCAAGGGCTCCACCCTGCTCACTGTGTTCACAACATCAAACAGTCATCTAAGGGAATCAATACCAAAATATCTGAGATTAGAATTTTACAATTAGTAGCCTCAAAATGTTCGGCAGCATCAAAGCACTAAGACAGCACAGGGTGATGTCAGAATATTACTGCCTGTAGGGAGGACATGATTTAAATGCATGGAATGTAGCCTTCATGTGCCAGTATGAAAGAAAAGATTATCTGGTGGTTCTTCCTGCTGTATCACAGGCTGGGGGGATGTCCTAACTCTTCTAATTGAAAAGTGTCATGGATGACTCCATATGTCACATGTACTCTGTGAAATTAGTCACACATCAAGGTGAAGCCCCACCTTGACCAACAAATGAACCAGGTCACACACAAGCAAATATATTTTTTTAAATAACTCACACACATTTAAATTGTCTCTGTACTTTCAGAATGAGGTCCCTGACGCGGAGCCTGAGTGTGATTCATCGTCTATCAGTACAGCCAGGTCACTGTGGAGCGACCGCATGTCTTTGGCAGGATCCAAGGAGCTGACTATAGAAGTGCAGGACTATATCCCATTCAGTTAGTAAACACTCACTCAGGCAAAAGGAACCATATTGTTAGGTTTTAAAGCTTCAAATATGAGGCTAGTAATTTACCTCTTAAGCAATGTTCGGTGAAACATACATGACTGCTTAGATTTTAAATCGTATCATAATTATTATTTCCATGAGGATGTTTCCACTCTGACCTCTACTTTCTGACTCCAGTCCAGTGTAAGGCTAAGTTCCAGTCTCCCAGTTTCCATGTAGACCAGCCGATCCAACTCCAGGTTTTCCTCCGAGCTGACTGTCCTCATCCTGTATCGTTCAACAAGCTGGCTGTCAGCCTCAGTAACCAGGTAAAATAGATAAAATGCACAATAATTCTCCAGTATCAACCATAGTGACTGGTTCTAGTACTACACATGAAAGTACTGTGTTTCCCCTAGGATGGAATCATTGCAGCTGTGGTGTCACATGCACGCAAAATGATTTGCAGAGTGCAACATCCAGCCAATGTGATTTGACCAACAAAGCACCCTATTATTTATTGTGTGACCCCTATCAGCCATTAGGTGACCATTTACATCCACTGGGTGTGACTAGTTAGTTGTTGGTTATTCTTCAATTATTCATTCTTAACTCTCCTTTTCTATATAATTAACTTGCATCACTATGGTGTTGTATTATTAAATGGGGCTGATTTACTGGAATTTAATGACATTTTCACTGGTAAAATAACAATACCAATCTTTAATGAATTTTGTCTAAATAATTAGTAATATCTCTTGGGGAATCTTTCAATGCATGTGAAATAACTTCTGTCTTAACAGCAACATGGATCAGCCAAATGTTGTTTATTTCAGATAAGTTTTTACTTGCATTTTCACAATACATGACTGCGTTTGCGGTCACGTTACTGTGTGCCACTCTCGTGAAGTTGCAGGACCTATTTTTCACCTTCTGCGAGAATGATGGTCCTGACTCCATGTTCAGCATTGCTTGCTTCAGTGTTGACATTTACCTAATGCTTGTTGTTGTAAACATTCAGCTGACATTCAGATAAGAGTAAAGTTCCTTGTTTATATGCTTAATAATTCACTAGCATTAAGGGAATAAAGTCAGTAGTGAAGAAAAAATACAACTTAAGTTTCTAAAGCTATACAATGGAGTCCTCCCCGTTTCTATGCTTTACTGACAAGTGTGAGATAATACAACGTTAGTTTCTAGAGTTGTAAGAATGCGTCCTCTCTTTGCGCTTCCATGCTTTTACTTGCACTTGTGTTAATTAAGCTGTAGCTAAATGAAACATCAGTAGCACAAAATAATAATGGCTAACTGAAAGATAAAACGTAGCCTCTCCACTCTTCCTTCTCCTCTCCTCCCCTTTCTTCCTCCTCCCCTCGCCTAAAAACAAAATCCAAATTCTGCTGGACGAATATACGGGAAACACTGCAGTATTAATGAAAAGAATTACAACCAGCAAATGTTACAACTGTTGTGTTCTCTGTTATAGAACTAGCATTTATATTCAAACGTGTGGTTTTGAGGGTGTTAACAAATAAGCGTAGCAGCAGTTTCAGTGAGAGCTGGAGGACTACTGTTGGAAAATTTGTATTAATTGCACCTGACTCGACACAAATATCCCAACCAGTCCTGGGACCAAACCTCCCAACCAAATGTTATCTCTTTCTGGAAATGACAAAACTATTATGTGTTAATGTGTTTTTTATTTTTGTGCTTTTAGGAGTACAACCAGTGGTGTGTGGTGGAATCTTCAGATCACAGGAATATGAGCCTTTTGCCAGGAAAAACCAAATTGTACAACTTCAGCTTTGTAGCAAAAACTGAAGATGTTGGCAAGAAGATTGAGGTGGGGTGAATGTCTGTGTGCGTGTGTGTGCGTGTGTGAAAGCGAGATAGAATGATTGTTACTGACTGTGTGTGTTGCTGGATATGCTCATTTAGATGACAGGTGTTGAACTGATGCTGGGCAGTGAAGGCCGCTGTGTATTTGTGAGCTGGAGAGGGGCGGGTGGAGATGCAGCCTCCGCCCATGAAGCCTTGCAGGCTGGCAGGTCATCACGTCAGTGGGGGCGCTGCATGGAGGCACGTCAGGAGCCGGACTGGGACAGCCTGAGCATGCAGCACAGCACAATGTAACAACACCATCCTAGTGGTTCTAGAAAAGCTCTGACATTATATGTCAGTGTCCAGTATTAGATATTATCCACACTGCATCAACATAAAACTTTTGTTTTTTTGTACAGGATCATCTCCAGAGTCCCAAAGATCTCTGTTCAGCTGGGCCACCAGCCTCCTGCACTCAACAATGAAATGTACTGCATCAACCTCACTATCCAGTCACAGGAGCAGGGCATTGCAACGGATGTCAAACTGACAGCTGGCCTCAAACCAGGTACACTGATGTCACTGTAACCACAGCTACCTGATTTGTATTTCTGTTTGTGTCCAGATTAAACACCTGAGATACAACACTTTAATTTGTGAGCTTTAGCTGGTGGTAGGTCTCTTTATTTTTATTTTGTACAGAGTCAGACTAGCTGTTTACTTCTGTTGTCAGTCTTTGTGCTAGGCTTGGTAGGTATGTGGTATGTGTTAGGTATGATTCCAGCTCTGTACCTAAAAGACATGAGAGTGAATTCATCTTTTTGCAAGAAAAATGAAATCACTATTGTATTAAAGTCCTCTATCTGGGAAAGCATATAGTAAGGCTTCAGTTGGAATCATTTTGAATAAAAAACTGCAGTTATTTCAAATGTATGATAAACGTCAGTGTGTAGTTAATAAGGGTTTTGTGTTTGATTGGTCTGTCCAGGCCAGGATGCCAATCTAAGCCAGACCACACATGTGACACTGGATGGCTCAAAGGTGTGTGATGATGCTGCACCTGCCCTGATCCCTGATGTCCCTCTAGGAGATCTGAAACCAGGAGAAAAGGTAAACACAGACTGGGAAAAAGGTGTTTCTATTTCCATAGAAAAATTCACGTAAAACTTATTTCTGCATTCTAACTGCCATACATACTCACCTGCCATTTTCAGCTTCCCCACTGTGAAAACTAGTAATACCTGTGTGTCTGTGTGTGTGTGTGTGTGTGTGTGTGTGTAGTTGGAGAAATGTGTATATGTGAAATGTGTGTCAACTGGTCCAAGGATCTTCCTGTTCCATGTGGCCTACAGCATCGATACCACAGTGGAAGGACGACAGATTGTCTGCAAATGTCATAAGGTAAAGCTCCGCTCTGCACTGCAGTCACCGCTAGCATTTAGCCATCTGTGTGTATGTCAGGGGTGTAAGCTTTTTAACATGGATGGCCAAAACTAAAACTTGTTGATGGACCACGGGCCTAAAGGTAGCACCTTTTGTGCTGTATTAAGATGCTAAGCGGTACTATATAGAAGCCCATAGAGGCAAATGGATGCTGATGCCTGGTCTAAATTGATTTCTGTCTTGTGTTTATGACTTAAAACAGATGAAATAATAATGTTTTGACAGGATATTCTTTCAAGTTCCTGTTTTTAATCTGGTTGACTCCTCTGTTGTTCTGTTGTCTTCCAGGATGAGACCGTTACCATTGAGACAGTGGTCCCATTTGAGGTGTCTGCCAAGTTTTTGTCCACCAAGGTCTGTAATTGTTGGTTTACAGAGTTAACTTTGAGTTTGTGTCGTTATGGCTGGTGAGAGTTGATGAAGGGGTATTATCTTCATTATCTGTGCATTTATAGTTTGAGCCGTTGGACCGGTTAGTGGAGGACATACCCTTCCTGTTGATGACAGACATCCTCTCCTCGTCTCCCTGGCCTCTTTTGCTGGACTCATCCTCTCTGCAGCTGCTTGCTATGACCAGCAACACACCAAAGCTTCAGTCACAGCTGCAGGAAGGTACCTGGCTAGTTTCTACTGTCATTTTAAAATGTATTGAAAGGTACCCCAACATGATTTGATAATAATGACTGTCTATTGTCCAGCAAGCAGTAAATACATGGTAAATCTTTTGATACATTTACAGGAAACTAGTTTATGTCCAGCTGCCCCTCAGCAGGCACTAGCTTAATTTACAACTAGTTTCTGTCTAACTTCTGTAGGTCAATAAATTGAAGTACATTTTTTAAACATTTACATTTTCACCAATTTCTATCGTCAGCCATCATACATTGCTAATTGTGTGAGTGCGAGGGAGAGCTTGATTGTTAATTATGTGAATTGGTGAAAATGTCTATAGTTGAATGATGTACTGTGAAATGTTGACAATTTGGGGGGTAACTTCAGAGAAATTTCAATTCACCATGACATTTCCTGACCTGTACATTTTGTTTTTTGTTTTATTTATTATCTGTCTGTCTGTGTGTGTCTATGTCATCAGTGGTTCTACAGACAGGCGAATGTGCCAGTGAGTGTTTCTGTCTCCGGTGTCCACCACAGACCAACAGCAATAGCACTGTAGCTACGGGACAGTACCTGATATCATGGAGGAGGTATGTACATACACACAAACTCACTGCTAAGTGACCACTGGGTTTGAACCAGCTTGCAAAGCTCTTAACTCTGTTTTACAGACAGTCGTCCAGTGCAGACAGTCCTCTCATCCAAACTACAGTCACTCTACCTCATGTCATCCTGGAGTCTGTCCCGCTTTACATCCACGCTGGTTAGTCAATTAAATACACACCTCACATGCACTGTACACATTATGACACGTGGCACTTTGTGTAAATGTCTCTGAAGGTACAATTGTGACTTTGCACGTATTTGAATTACTTCCCTTTCTTTCACTTTATTTCCTGATGAATTTGACTTCTGTCAGCTGTGTTATATGTTTATATGTCTTTGTTTCATTGCAGAGTTACCATCATTTGGGCGAGTCAGAGAGTCTCTATCAGTTCGTTACCATATAGAGAACAGAACCGCTCTGGTGCAGGAGGTGGAGATGGCTGTTGAACCTTCTGATGCCTTCATGTTCTCTGGACTCAAACAGGTATCACTTTGCTCACTTTTAAATCTTTGCGAGTTGAGTTGTTATAGTTCTCTCCTCACAAAATCAGTCAAGTATTCAACCTAAACTTTGAAAATAAATGCTCGCTAGCAGTACCCTGTAAGTAAACATTTCCACCATCATCTTCCTGCTACAACTAACATATCGCTAGATTTCCAATTAAGGGACTTGTGTTTGTGGTTACAAAAGGATTTCATTATTTCAGAAAAAGCTCTTTCTCCCCAGGAATAGCTTTTGTATTTGCTAAAACAAGCAAACCAGACAGGCAAACAATTTACAATTTTGGAATTGATATTGTCATCGAATGCTGGCAATTTATGTGGTTGTATGCTGTATATATATGTATGGTTGTTTCATGGTTAAAATAATGTGTGTTTGCATATGTGTGTGCAGGTCCGTCTGCGTATCCTTCCTGGCTCAGAGCAGCAGATGCTGTATAACTATTACCCACTGATGGCTGGTTACCAAACACTACCACAGCTCAACATTAGCCTGCCCCGCTGCCCAACCACCAACACACACACACTGAGACGCTTCCTGCCCCAACGCATCTTTGTCAAGGTAACAAAGTCTTGGAAATGTGTATTACCTTTGAGTTAGCAGTCATTGGTGTCTGAGTGTGAAGATATTAAATATTCATAAGCATAATTTTCCTGTTCTTTCTCCTCAGCCTCAGGGTCGGCAGCTGGATGATGCCTCCATTGCTGCAGCATGAGAAGAACACTCAAACTATTTACTGTAAATATGAAAACAAAGCAAAATTATGTAGGTTGTTTTAGATTTACGATTCCTTGTGGATGACATGATTAACACTATTTGTTCCACATTGTTGTGTAAAAGCGCAGCAGGAGAGGTATCTGTTGACCAAACATGAGAAGATATCTGTGTCCAGTGTTGCTGTTGAGAGTGGATGAGATAACAGGATGAGCATTAATAAACTGATACACTGATGCTCATTTAACAGTGAAAATCATAGATTAATCTGATGTGAACTATATGGATGTTTGGGTATAGTTTAATACATGTAAATCGAATGTGATGAAACTTTCATTAAATTGAAGTGATGTAAACTAGTTGTGTTGTGCATGTTATACAAACACTGATGACAATGTTTATGTATTCATTTTCCACTAGTCATGTAGTTAATGTAGACATTTCACCCACAGTCCTTTGAATCCTAGAAGTGTAGAAGCCACATATTGCTGGGAACAAGAGCTGGGCAGATGATACCAGCGCCTCAAAGCTGGGTTCAATCCTGTGCAGTTGTTGTCAGATGAAGAAAACCATGTGACTAATAACATCTGAAGCTTCAAACATCACTGGTCCTTCTGTAAGGGATTTATTAAGTTTGAGAGCTGTGAAGGGTTTGTGGCTTAACTATCCAAGAAGTAACAGTGGTGGGTTAAGAAGAGATAGGAACGACAGAATTTTGAACATTTACACAAAAAATTTATAATTTTACTGTAAGTATTGACAGCATTTCACCGAAATAATAATAATGTAATAAAAGTTATAGGCACATTTAATTAAGATCACATCACTTGTACTATCACTTTTGCAAGTCTCCAAATGTCATGATGTTACAGCGGCACAGGTTGCAGGTTAAAAAACGCAAAATGTACCAGTCAGTGATGACACATTTTCTGCTGTAAACTAAAGAGGAGCTACATCACACTGCCATGCAATTTTACTTGCACAGTGCTCGTAATTCAACACAGTAAAGTTGGTTTACAGGTCTTAGGGGGGTTCTACTGCATATGTCCATATGTGAAATGAGTCTAAAATATCAATCATCAGTCCAACAGTCTGTGCATTACACACCAGTGGACTGCTTTTTGAAACCTGGTGAACAAAAATGCAGAACACTTTACATGTATACTGTTGTGTATTTAAAAACAAATTCAATTTCACCCAATTCACAAAAATAAATGAAAAGAATATTTTTTCAGTTCTAGCTAGAGAATAGCCCAACCAGCACTGAAATGTCTATCAGTGCACAAACAGTAATCAGACAAACGTTTTATATTATGTGGCTGTAAATGTCTGGAAAGGCAGGCATTAATATATGCGCAGTATTTCACAAGCCACGAGAACAGGCGGCCCGCCGTGTATTTCACGGTGCGGTGTGCTGTTGGGAAACCTTGGGTTTGGGCATTTAGGTCGGTGAAATCAAACCGGAGCACGTTCCCTGCTGTGCCTTCCTAACCAATCAGGACCTACTCTCGTGGAGACGTAACGTCTTGTCGCGAGAGTTGATCGGATTGTCAGTTTAAACTCTGGCGGTTTGAGCGTGTAGAAAGACTGTTGATCGGTGTCTAAAGGTAAATAAATGTCATTATTTCATAGGAATTGTTCATGTCAATTCTAAGATTTGCTGTAGATTACTAAATCGATTGCCTCGAGGTAATTCTTTTTCCGTGTTTTGTCTTATTGGAACCGAGTTGGGAGACTAAGTTGACGTGTATGAGTTAACCAACATTAGTTAGAACTGGTTCAACCTTCGTTAGATAGATAATCACGCATTTCATCAGGCATAACGTTAACTGTCCTTTTCGATTTGTTGCCGTTTTGTGTAGCCGACTCTACATTATACTAATGTCACCTATCAAGCAGCCGGTGTAGCGTTAGCGTTAACTTACATGGGCGACGGTCAGTGCTAAATGTGAACCCTAACCAGTAACCACGGATTTGTGGGGTGAAGAACTGCAAATACGTTAACGTTACATCGATAAACCACCACCAGGCTGTAATGGCAATGGTCTTAGAGATTATGTGTACAGAAAGAACTACTAAGAAACACGTATAATTAGCTACCCTAGATAAATATACTGCGACGTTTACTAGGTCAAATCAGCCGCCCCTTTTTTTCCAGTGCGCAAATGATCTAACGTTTACGGTAACCGTAGCAGTGACTCTGCGGGTCGGACTGCAGCCTCACAATCAGACCCACGAATCATTCCCGGTAATAAACTGAAGGTATCATAAAGGTATCGTTCCGGATTTCAAAGTAAAGGACGACGTGAGATTTTAAAAAAAAAGATTGTTTCCATAAGTACTGGACTATAAACTGTACACACAAGAACCCAACACCACCACTACAAGTAAGTCTTTAACGTGTCTGAGAAATGAGACTCATACAATAGCATTATACTAACACTTACACTTCAATCAATATCAGTGAGTTTCTCATTATGACTCATCAGAACACACATTTCTAAACGAGGTAGTGAGTTATGTCATATAAACAGCCCATCTCTCCAGACGTCAGTTCCAGAATAATGATAGTATCAAACTTTATTTTTAACACCTTTTCTTAAAAAGTCACAAAGTGCTCAACAGTTGATACAACCAGATACGGGAGAAAAAATTCAATTAAAATGAAGAAAAACAATAATTTATTTTAAACAAAGAGGTTTTCAAGAAGAGATTTAAGGATCCAAGGTAGTTGGAATATGTTTGGGGCATGGCCATTTAATGCCTTAAAAGTAAGCGACTACATTCTTGATCAGTCTGATACTAGCAGGGAGACGAGCACAGTGTGGACGTGATCGTACCCGTTTGTCTTGGTAATAAGTCGGGCAGCTGCGTACATTGCCGGGGCTCCTTCCAATGTCTCCCCTCAAGAGCATTGCAGTAATCAAGCCAAGAATTATACACAAGCGTTTCCAAATTTCTGTACATCAGCCAATGACAAAAAAATGACCTAATCATCAACAAGAACATTCTTTAAGTCGGTAGTCAATACAGCAGGTTTTACAAACATCCCCTTTTCCTCTTCTGTCCAGATGGCAGCAGAAGAGGAGATTGAGCTGCTGAGGAGGCAGCTGAGGGAGAGGGAGGAGCAGATCCATCTTGCTGCCCAAGCAGGACTACAATGTCTCAACCAGCAGATGGAATTGCAGAGCAGACTGGAGGAACAGAGAGTGGAGATGACCAACGCACTTGAGGTATGACACCGAGCCGCATCACAAACAAACACACGCTCAACATTCTGCATGTCAGTGACCAGGAAAAATGTTTCAATCTTCTCCACCCGTCTTTGTGTGATTTTTGTGCCACAGGCCGTCGAGCAAGCCAAGTACACCCTGCAGAAGGAAGTGGATTTAAAGACTCGGATACTTCAGTCACTGCAGTCAGACTACGACTGTCTGAAGAGTCAGCAGAGACAGCAGCTTGAGGAACAAGAATCTGCGGAGAGGAGCCACAGCACAGCACTCAATGAGCTCAACAACAAGGTGCACCCACCTGTCACAGTAGGAGAGGCACAGTTTGACACAGTTTGCTTAAAACACTGGAATGGAACCAAGCTTTGAAAGATGCGAGTTGTCTCCCTCCTTACCAACCTCAAGCATCCAGCTGCTTTCTACCGTCCCCTTCTTTTCTGGTGCATTCGTGATGATGCACATGACACACATGGGGGAAAAAAACAGTGGTAAACGTGTCCTCTGACTGTAGGGAAGGAGTCAGTTGCCAGTTTTTTTTTTTTTTGTTTTTTTTTCAGGTTTACTAATTTGGTGGATCCGTACCATGATGATGCTAGATTAAATAATGTACAGTTACACCCCAAATTTTGACACAGAGGGCTTTAACGGTCCTAAAATGCCAACTCAATGCCAAATGACATTCAGCAAAGGACCCAAGGTCGGGACTGCAGCCAGGACAAAGCAGGGCTGAGCAATATGGCCAAAACTGTTATCACCATGTGTTTTCTTATATTGATCGCTGTCAATAATCATCATGATATACAGTATATTTTAGCAACAATAATAATAAGAATGTTGAATTTACAGGTTTAAGATATTCTCCTTTGGACAGAACCTAAAACAAACCAGAAGTTTAATCATGGTTTATAAAATACATTTATTTATTGTCAGGTACTAGATGACAATCATTCAACTGCTGCTCCACCTTTGACCTCCACTCTGCCAAACATCAGTCCCTCCACTCTGCGTACAGCTGAGGGACTGATGTTTGGCAGAGTGGACTTAGCATCTGTGACAGTCATTAGCTTCTTGAAGCCC
Organism: Diplodus sargus; assembly: GCA_903131615.1. Lineage (NCBI taxonomy): Eukaryota > Metazoa > Chordata > Actinopteri > Spariformes > Sparidae > Diplodus > Diplodus sargus. The sequence continues at coordinate 3,072,322 of CAEMYA010000462.1, read as the reverse complement.
TGTTTTTAAACTGTGCTTATAGACATCATATCTTAAGCGAAACTGTACGTAATTGCGCTGGTTGTGTCTTTGTATCGCTTCAGTTTCTTCTCATATGGGACAATGGCTAATAAAGAAGCGGCAATTGTTGGTTGTGGAACTGAAGTCTGACTAGTAGAAGCAGTGAGGCTGGTCTGCTGGCTACTTGTGGTGAGGCTGAGACTAGTATGATAATGCACACTGATGCTTTCAGAGTTCTGTTTTGGTCAGTAACTGTTGAGGTGATGGAAGAGGTTTGTGGTCGCAGACACATTTTGCACCTAATGCTGGTCTGTCCTTCAGACTGTCAGACTTCAGGTAGGAGAACTATTTCCCAATAAGTGAAGTGGTGTGACCTTTCTTCGCTTCAATTTCTTTGTCTTTGTTAGTTTCCTTGTTTTTGGTTTGGCTAGTCAGTCCGCTCATTTTCTTGTCAGCTCGACACACACGTGGTCACCTTCATTCTGAGTTGTTGTGAGTGGGAGGGGCCGGAAACTTGCATCAACCACAGACAGACTAAAAAAAGCTGTATCAAAAATGAATGTCATACATTTATCATCGTTATTGTGAAAAATGTTTTAATGAAAATGATCAAGATCATTTTATCGCCCAGTCCTCAGACAAAGCCTCTGTACATGGAGCGCCGGCGCTACCTGCTGAGCTAATTGGCGCCCTTGGATGACTTTTGAAGTGTTTAAGATTAGGCAGACCTACAGTGCCTGTAAAAGTTATTCACCCACTTCATTGTTTTCCCCTTTTTATTGCTTTCATCAATGGAATCATGATCATACTTAATTCGTCTTTGCAGAACTGCTCAAGCTCTGTCAGATATTCACTGTCTTCAGTTTCATGCAGCGTAAGGCCTAATGCAGTAAAGTGGACAGTTGGCCTGCTTGCTCCACCTCACCAGCCGAGAGTCACTGCAGCAAAAAGTGGCTCCGGATAGTAAGTGAGCAGGTCAGAGACGAGTAGGGCGAGAATAAGTCTGTCTTCTAGAGCAGTACGATCGCTCCCTCTGCTGGTCAAACAGAGCAGTATAATGACATGGAGCAATGACATATTCAAACTGATTTCCCTTGTTAGACCCATGAAGTTTGCAAGTAAAATTACCACACGATAGGTTAGATAGTCACAGTCCCACAACGGTATTACAGCAATTCAGTACATCGTTACATCCTTTAAAATAACCCCAAAGCACAGAGAGGGAGTGTGATGTCACTCTGTTTAGGACATTTTTATTCCACTATATCTTTACATAGGATATAGTTGTTTACTTAATTGCCATCCAACTCATTTAGTGTGTGAAATCTCTCTCTCTTTCTCTCTTTCCCTCTCTGCAATCACTACGTCCAAACTTTAGTTGACTTTCTCATCTATGTAGAAATAAACACTGCTGCTTAGACGGTTAAGAGATGAATTTGCCTATTTGTATGTTTGCTAACAATAATGAAAAGGAATGAAAAATGAATTTTAATTGATTATCAAGCAAACACCTGTAAAGTTAAGATATTTTTAAGCACAAATGTTGTGGCATTAAAGTGGTGGAATCAAGAATTTAGCAAATGATTATGTATGCTTATATGATCAGTCTCTCCAAAGTATATGAAGGCAGTTAATCACGTACAGGATTGGTGTTCTTCTTCTTCTTGTATTTGTTCTCAGATGTTGAGGTTGCAGTCAGCTCTGGAGGAATCCCAGCTAAATGAGAAGCAGCTGAGAGACAAACTGGAGGTGCAGACTGAGACCCTGAAAAACAAGATGGAGGAGCTGCGTGCACTGAATGAACCCAGCCACACCTCTATGACATCTGAGATGCTGGAGGTGCAGATGAAGATCATGGAGCTGGAAAGCATTAAGGTGGGGCTAAACAAAACAAATATGTTGACAATCCTTTGTTTTCTCTTTTGTACAGCTCCTGATATTCAGTGAGAATTGTATCTTAAAATTCACAGTGTTTTGGTATTTAAAAGCCTTGTTGTGTGCTGTTGTCTAAATGATTCATACTTCAAAATAGTTTGGGATTGGGTCCAGTAGATCACCTCAGATAGCATCCACTTCTGCTTCTTTATCGCGTGCTAACAATGCACAAGGTTTCCTTGCCTTCCACCATCAAGCAAACTTATATTACTAAGTCAGGTGATGGTGTTTTTATTGTGTGTGTGTGTGTGTGTGTGTGTGTGTGTGTGTGTGTGTGTGTGTGTGTGTGTGTGTGTGTGTGTGTGTCTTCCAGGTGGAGTTGGAGCAGAAGCTGCAGGAGTCTCAGTACACAGAGCAGCAGCTGGAATTGACCAATAACAGTCTGAAGCGCCATCTGAATCAAATCACAGAGGAGAAGGAGGAGAGGGAGAAGGAGGCCGTTTCCTGTTTCAATGCATTAGAGGTAAACTTGTTTAAATGTAGCAAAAGTTTTTCACTGCGTGAAACAGTCTCGTAATACTGTTGCGTCTATATGACCAACATAAGCACCATCAGGAAGAAGATTGTCTTTTTCTATACATTTTACTATTAAGGCTCCAGGGGTCAGTTTCCCCTGGAAATCATAACATTAGTAGTGTTGATAACTTTCGCAAAAAAAATACTATTACCAAGCGACTAATCTGTACGTTGTAGGCTAACACTTAACCTAGCAGCACAAAAAACAAAGTTTACTTTGTTTCATCATTGTCATATTACAGTAACTACTCTTACATAGCCACAAGTAGAAACATTACATCATTGTGGATTCGCAGCTTTAATTCACTTTGTTCATCGTTATGTTTATGTTCGCATTAATACACTTTTGGTCATCAAGTTTTATCAATATAGGCCGATGAAAGCAGATTTGAATATTGATTTTGATGAATATTGATTGCAACTTCTGATGCTAAATAGCTAGCTTTATATGTAAAGTGATTTTAAACCTTATACTTTATGTATATCCACCAGCTGGCCTGAACATTCACACATTTTTAAATGATGTTACAAGAGGAACTTCTCTGTTACCTATTCTATTTTTCTACTGTGCTGTTGAATTTTAAAGCATTAGCCTGCTAATACATCATGGAAATAATAATTACAGTGTGAAGAAAAAGGGACCTACTGTATGTTCATGTGGCGCGTCTATCCGCAGAAAGCTCGTGAAGTGAACAGGGACCTCCAGATCCAGTTGGACCAGGTTCTGCAGCAGGCTCAGGATCCCAACAGCAAAGGGAACTCACTGTTTGCTGAGGTAAAAACTAACTGGAGCTCCCAAACAATTCAGAAAACAAATAGTCTGGAGTGGAAGACTAAATAAACTAAACTTACCTTAAAATGTTGAGAATGTCCCCATTCTCAACATTTCTACATTGACAATCAGTCTCTGTAACTCTTAACAGTATACAGTTTAAAACACCATTATGCACCTACAAATTTCTGCCAAACAAGGTAAACTGAACTATAAATGAAATGTTTGTGTGTTATCTTTTTGTTTGCAGCTGGAGGATAAGCGCGCTGAGATGGAGAGACAGCTCATCTCTATGAAGGTCCAGTACCAGTCACTGCAGAAACAACATGCCTTCAGCAAACAGCAGCTGCAGCGCATGAAGGTACTGTGTGTTGTGAAGGGAAGCTGGACTAATACATAGTCTATTAGCATAAACTGTTATGTGTCTGTAACGTGAATGAAAACATGGATATGCGTGTTGTGCAGGTCCAGATAGCAACCCTGATGCAGCTGCAGGGTTCCAGAGCAGATCCCGCACAGCTGGAGAGGCTCCAGTCAATGCTGTCGGAGAAAAATGGAGAGATCCAGAATCTGATGACCAAACTGCAGAGACTGGAGAAGGTGGAGGTGAGCGCTTCAAACATACAAGTGTCATATCAATTAGAAAAGAAGACACAAAGAAGTGAAAATCAAGTAAAAAGATGCTGTACATATAAATGCTGTGTGTGTGTGTGTGTGTGTGTGTGTGTGTGTGTGTGTGTGTGTGTGTGTGTGTGCGTGTGCGTGTGTGTAGATGATGTTGAAGTCTCAGCCAGCTAATCCTGCTGTCGCAGAAACTGGTGATGGCTACGATGAGACGTACTACACTGACCTGCTCAAAATGAAGCTGAACAACACTGTGTAAGTATAACTGCAGTACTGTGCCTTACTCAGTCCCATCCATATAGACTGTTATCATTACACTTTTTCATCAAATCTATATACGACAGCTGCACAAGCTCAGATGTAGGTGTCTATAGAGAAAGATCTTACTGTACATAAACTCACCCTGTACAGGCTTTTATTACTGAATCCAATGGTATTATTCCTTGTAATGAACCAGTCCCCACCTTCTCACAGGAGACATGGACATATGGCATAATAAACGCTTGAACTATATTAAAAGTGGGCGTTATTATGCTATTACTTCAAAGAAAATGTATTTTACAAGTGTGTGTGTGTGTGTGCATGTGTGTGTGCGTGTGTGTGTCTCAGTAAGGATGCAGAGCGTCTCTCAGATGAACTGTCGCTGCAGAGGATGAAATCTCTGTCAGAGAGTCAGAGAGCTTTGGAGCTGGAGAGGAAACTCTTCTCATCTGAACGGCTT
>CAEMYA010000462.1:3017286-3066305 GCA_903131615.1 Diplodus sargus | reverse complement strand
ATCACAGCATGAATTAACATTGAGTCCAGTCACATAACATAAGCAATACATATGACCACAGCAAGGCAAGGTATTAAGGACTCATTATGTGATGGCGACATTTTGTGTCACAGGTTCAGCACCTGAGCCCAGGCCTGCAAAGTGTGTGAAGATCAGTGGAGATGAGCCAGTTGTGATCCCCAACCCCAGGTCAGTATGTGGATTAGTCCGGCTCATTGATGACACCTAAACAATAAGCTGGTTGTCTACATCTTAGCTGAACAACACGCTCTTAACTGTCTGTTCAGTCGGGAAGTGGAGACGACATTGAGAAACATCTCACTTCTCTCTATGGACGCTTAATTATGACTCAATTATTATGTCTGAATAATACATACCAGCCCAACCATTGTGTTTTAGTTTGGTTGTATTCTACTCAGTGTGTCTGCTGATGATTGCATAGATGGTTGACATGTCATCAGAAAATGTGTGCTTAAATCTTGTGTATTTGTGATTGTGCCTCAGCTCTCCTGTAAGTGACGCTAAAGAGAAGGTGATGGAGGAGATCCACCAGCAGAACAAGAGAGAGGAGAGAAGAAAGAAAAGGACAGTGGAGATGATCCATGTCAGCTCCAACAACAGTATGGAAAACCAGTGTGCTCAGCAGTAGGACTCATCCATCGTACCATGCATCTTCTATATTGTGCCACTACAACATCTGATAGTCCTTATAAATAGACTGTATCTTTTTAATTCCAATACTTCAGTTCTTACCATGTACCTGTACTTATTGTGACTTCTCTGTATTTGCTCTCTACTGTCTTATCATTTAAATGTTACAGTATTAAAAATATTCTCATACAGTAACATACAGTATTCTTTGTTCAGTTATTGACTTCAATGCCCTCATACAACTGCAAATGTAGACATAAACTGTGTCTTCAAGTAGGCCTCAGGTTCATCTCACACAGGAGACTGATTGTGCACTGGGGCCTCCCATTTCTCTCTGTTCTGGTTAGTGCCCGTTTTGTGTGACGAGTTAAAGAGTAAAAAGCCTTTTCAAATCAAATCAATTTTAGTTATGTAGCCCAAAATCACAACCACATTGCTTCGGTGGGTTTTACAATCTCTACAGTGAACGGCATCCTCTGTCCCTGGACCCTCGATTTGAGTGAGGAAAAATGTAGTATTGAAGATGTGAGAAACTTTTTTTCTGACCGTTTTGAAATGGTCAACAAACAACTAATGCTGATGCTCCAGATACTCAGCAGGGGATTTCAAGCATTCATGATGGTGGCCTTGGTGGTGAGCTACCTCCAGAGCTCTGGTATTGTACATTGTGCTCACTCACTGGGATACTTAATAGAATGGAGCCTTCGTTAATGTTATGAGTCACACCTGTGCTTTCGCTGCTTTATCTGGTCAAAATCTCTGCCGTGAAAAGAGTATATTAGCCTTCTAACATGATGAACTTGGATTAGCTAACACTGTGTGCTATTGAACAACAGTAGTAATGGTTTGTAAAAGAAAAGGTCCTCTGTATGAGTACACCTATGAGGATACATTTCATCAGCCTAAACTTCCTGAGTTTGACCAGAAAAGTCATTAACCACAATAATGTTTAGACTGTATTTATCTTCCAAAGATAAGGAAATTGCATAGTGACCACAAACTTTTGAGCAGTAGTATATATTTATATAAAATGATGGGGGGGTATATCGTATTAAAATATAGTGTTATTCACACTCCACACCAGCTGGCGGCAGTAATATTTAGTCTGTTTGCCGAAAAAGATGACGATGTCTGACGTGCACCAATCGTGGTACCAAAGATACCAGCATAGCCAATGAGAGTTGAGTAGAAAATGACGCAAGCCTTGAGATGTCAACAGCAACCGGTCGTGTGTCTGCTTTGGTGAAACCAAATGAAGCTGTAGGCGATGTACAGCTGTGTGCTTCTCGTCTTCCATCAACACATCACTGCTGAAATACGTGAGTTGTTTCTGACGTTCAGTTTGTTTGTTGTGTGCTTACCCGATAAGGCCAGCTGCCCACACACACCGGGTATCCTAGTCGTTCAGTGGGTGTACGAATTTTTACACAGGTGTATTGTAACTGTCACAGTTTGCGTCAGAGCTGCTCGTGCCGCCGCTGTCACACATGGAGAGGTTGAGTTAGCATGACGTGCTCTCTGACGGTGCTCTGCTTGTTTCAGTCACCATGAGGCTCAGTGCTGCCCTGGAGGTTATCTTGTTGCTGTGTTGCTGTCACTTAATTCTTGGCCAAAAGGTGAGTTCTATGAAGTGATTTTTTTTTCTTTCTTTTTTTGATTTAATGTCAAATGTCATGTCATTTAATAACGAGTTTGGGGCTGGGACAGAGCAGCCGGGTCGTTTCTAGTAGCTGGGTGGTTTATTATTTGAAGTCAAACTGTAAATGTAAGAATATGTTGCATCAGCAACTTGAACTTAATTATTATTATGTAAGGTCTGGTGCATTAAACAAGAGGGGGATTTTACGAAAGATATTTTTCAAAGATTTAACTTTTAACTCAAATTGTTGATAGCTGATATTGTCATTTGTAATGAAACCAATATTATGACTTTGAATTGGTCTCAGACTTTTTACATTACTGTACAGGATGTGATGATGTGTATGGCATAACAGCCTGCAGGATTTCAAGTTAGGTTTTATGTAGCAATCTAAGACTATTGCTTTCAATGCTTCTGTTTGTTAAAGTTCAAACCTCCAGCAAGTTGTTGGTCACCAAAGACTGAACGATTTTCTTTCTGTGTTTGTACAGTCTCATTCTGCCTTAACTGTGGTGGAAAATAAGGAAGGAGGAGGAAGAGGAGAAGGCCACAGTGATGATAAAGAGGAGGTAACAGTTGATGAAGATGAAGGAGATTTGGAGGTGGTCCAACCAACTGAGGAGTGGCAAACACTCAAGCCAGGTAATGAACACGAGTGACCGGTAATCTGTCATTACCAAGAAACATCTGGTTTGGTTTTAGACTTACTGTGTGTGTGTGTGTGTGTGTGTGTGTGTGCGCGCGCGCGCAGGCGAGGCAGTGCCCTCAGGTTCCCATGTGAGGCTGAATCTGCAGACAGGTCAGAGGGAGGTCAGACTGGGAGAGGAGCAGCTGAAATACTGGACACATGACCACAGGTGTGGGTCCACATCGCCTGACTCTTAAAAATCCACACAAATTTTATTTCACTTGTTGAATGTTTATTATATTATTGAAACAGTACTGACAGAGCTCAAAGCCCCCACTGGCAGAGAAAAACAAGTGGTTGGAGCACAACGAGAAATTGATATTAGATCAGCAGTAAAAGTGTGTCTCTGCAGGGACAAAGAAGAGGTCCAGACCTTGTTCAATCCTGATGAACTGAAACAGGCCATGAAGAAGATAAAGGAAGACCTGAACTCAGTGAGCACAGACCAACAGGTAACGGCATGTACTAATACTAATCTCCCACCTCTTTGTCTTTTGGTGAGGTTACTGTTAGGGTCCTCTCTGGTCATATGCAGAACATTCAGATTCAAAAGATTCAAAAACTTTGTGAGAAAAGCAGATTTCTGAGTCCCATTCCCCTCAACTCGCAATGTTGGAAACTCCCTTTGATAGAGGGGATAATGGCCAACTTGTACAGATCAGTATATTGAAATACATTTTTAACCTTTCACATTTAAACATTTTCTGTCACTTTACTAACAATTGCAACTCTATAATCAAGAATTAAGAGACTTAATTTTAAATTTTACAATGTTTCACTCTTTATTTACCTATTGAGGCCTAATAATAATGTCTTTTTACCACTTAAGATAATGCCAATCTTTTATATATTTAGACAACAAAACATTAGCAATTAAATTATTTGTAGGTGCACATTACTAGGAGGCCCTAGATGAGTTGGCAATGGAATGACCCTATGTGCCCAAATACACAAGTGTCTCTTTGACCTGTAAACTCACTGCACCTTGTCTCTATGGATCAGAGTCTTTATGCAGCCAATCCCAACATATCAAACTAACAGATATTTCTCTGATGAGCTAATGTTATAAACAGGGGTTCCTCTGGTGTGCGACCTGTCCCGGTTTAATTTTCAATTCATGCATACAAAAACAGCTACAGTTACAGCTGGATCACCTTTGTGAACTATTTAGATAATATGGCTCTGGTAGCTTGCCAGACCAACTTTCAGTCTTTAAACGCACAATTCAATTCAAACCAATTTTATTTATACAGCCCAAAATCACCAAATTACCTCAATGGGCTTTACAATCTGTACAGTGAACGACATCCTTGACATTAGACCCTTGATTCGTTCGATTGTTGAGAAAATAAACATTTAACAGGAGGGAAAAGATGGAAGAAATCTCAGGAATAGCCACAGAGGAGGGATCCCTCTCATGGGATGGATTTTTGACGTGTCTTCAATATCAACGAAAACATGCAGAGAAGAGAGAAGCTACACACCATGCACGAAGAGCCTCCATTACAGCAGATTACACCAGCATTACACATCGTTGATATGGCCATTTCTCACTGTTAGTTCACTCCGAATAGTTGTCTACTCTATCCACATATGTGCCTCACCCAGACATAGGACTAGGGACTGCCAGAGTAAAGTCTGGGTAAAGCTGTAGTTATAGAGCATGTTTGAAAGGTGCTTACAGTTGAAATATTGCAGTTTGTGTCCGTCTTTGGTACCTTTTTGATGCACCAAGAAAAACATATGTATTTAATCCAATGTTATATTTAATAATATTTTGATTAAAGTTCATACTGAATGCAAAAGAAAGTGCGTGTGCATTTTAATTAAAAAAAAAACACATCACACTCAAACTGTTCTGTGTGTCTCCTCTGTACTTTGTGTTTGCAGGACTCTGTGGCTTCTAAATATCGTCCCCTAGACGAATTAAAGAGAGACATGGCTCAGCTTGAGGTGCTGGTGGAGACGGATGCCCAGGTACGTCAGTGTGTGTTTGAAATGAAGGTCGTCACAGTAAGTCAGTCAAGTCAGAGAACATCCTCACTAAGGGTTTCAAACATAAGCTTGTTAGTTATTGCAGTATTGGCACAAAGTTAACTGAAAATATCAGGACAGAACTGAAAACAGGTTTGAGAGGATTTAGAATCCGTGACTTCTGTTCATAGTTTTAAAAATGTTTCAAGACCAAGTATCATATATGTAATATGTACTATTTCTTACAATTTTACAAGTTAATGATGAACTGGTTAATTGATTAAAGAAAATCATCAGACAAATCACTAATGTTGAATCCTTTTTAATTCTACCCAAATCAATCAGTGCTGCCATCAAAATATGAGTGGTACTAGTATCAGTATAGTAGATACTTCTATAGATACATCTATAGTAGATGATGGTTCTCAGTCATCCACATCACAGTGAAGTGCTATATCGTCAGCAACTGGAGTTCATGAACTGAAGTCTCTTGGATGAGGGATGAAACGTCTTCAAGAAACTGAACAAGTCGAGTCGCCTTTGATAAAGCACTTAATAGTATCAGTATAAGGTATATTCATGCAGTTTAGCAGAGAATATAGTTTGTATTAGTGCATCAAATCCAGCACAAGTACTGCTTCACAGTAAAAGACTTGCATCAAGCTGATAAAAGGTTTTTTTGTTGTGAAGCAGCTGCAGGTAGTGTTGTCATGATCAGCTGTCAGCTGTATTCCAGTTTCTTAATCTAAATGAGGTGTGTTGTGTGTTTTGAAGATAATGAAGCGCATGCTGGAGCAGTTGAACAGCAGCAAATCATCTACAGAGCAGAGGCTGAACGTCCTGCTGGAGCTGGAGTACCTGGTCCATCAGGTAACACGGGACACATCTGATCATCCACTTTCAAACCTCTCAGAAGAATGTGTTAGTTTACAGATGTGTTCCAACTTTGTGTGTGTGTGTGTGTGTGTGTGTGTGTGTGTGTGTGTGTGTGTGTGTGTGTGTGTGTGTGTGTGTGTGTGTTAGGTGGATAACGCTCAGACCTTGTGTTCGATGGGGGGTCTCCAGTTCATTCTACAGGGTCTGAACAGCTCTGACTTCAGATTACAGGAGAGCTCTGCTTTTGTCCTGGGATCTGCTGTGGCCAGGTACGAACAGCAACATGTTCTTTTAGCTAAGACATGTCTGCAAGGTAAATCAACACATGAAGTGATGGATGTCATGTTTTCATTTCCACTATCACTGGTGTTTGTAGTGTACACTTCAGTGTTTGGATAGAGCAAGAAGGGTCTTCGAAGTGTGGACAGATAAACATAGAAAACCTTCAAAAATCTAAAAGTGATAGAAAATGTCATTATTATCTCAGCACTGGTCAGACCACCTGACTAATGAATCAGGTTTGAATGGTTAAAGTTGGAAAGCGCAAGGGCTGGGTGATAAGGGCAAAACTGTTATCACGATATGTATATTTTTATATTTTTATATATTTTTTTTATATTTCTTTTATATTTATCAATGTCGATAATTATTAAACATTTTCAGGTTTAAGATATTCTCCTTAGTATATATAGGGCGGAACCCAAAACAAACCAGAGGGTTAATTATTGTTTAGGGTTAAAATGTTTAAAATATTTAAAACATTTGTCAGACTTCAGGTGCCCAAACTATTTCCAAATAACGGAAGTGTTTTGACCTTTCTTCAGTACAAGTTCTTCGTCATTGTCAGTTTCCTCGCTCTCAGTTTGACTAGTCAGACCGCTAGTTTTCTTGTGTCAGCTGGACACACCGGTGCTCACTGTCATTCTGAGTTGTTGTGGGTGGGAGGGGCCAGAAACATGCATCCACCACATGCATTTGTTTCTCTGCTGTTTAATTGGTTGTTGGTGTAGTGTTTTCTAGGTAGAGGAAAACAGACTCAAAAAAGCTGTATAGAAAATAAATGTCATCTGTGATTCTGTTCTCCAGTAACCCTGCGGTTCAGGTTCAGGTTTTGGAGAGTGGCGCTCTGCAAATGCTCTTAACCATGCTGGCCACTACACAGCCTGTCAGAGTGAAGAAGAAGGTACTTATACATTTGCCCATTACAATGTCAAAAGAGTACATAGAATCAAATGCAGTTCAGCAGTAATGTTTTCTGTGTGTGACTGTCCTCTTGTCAGGCTCTGTATGCAGTGGCCTCCCTCTTGCGTCACTTCCCCTATGCACAGCATTACTTCCTGTCACATGGAGGTATGCAGATCCTGTCAGAGCTGTTCAGGGCAGATGGAGGAGGAGTTCTGCGTACCCGCATTGTTACCATGTTGTATGATATGATCAGCGAGAAGGTACAACAAACAAACAAACAAACAAACAGACAGTCTTTTAGGTTTATCTAGGAGCTTAAATCTCATGAAGAATGATTTTCATTTTCTGCCATGGACTGTCAGGGTTCTACTGGCCCTGGGGATGCAGAATATGACTTCTCAGATGATGCTTGTCTCTCCTGCTCCATCAGGAGCTGATCTCTCAGGCAGGTCTGGATCCAATGCTAGATGCCTCCCATGAAGAGCGGGTGCGTCAGTACTCTGAGGTGTCCTTGCAGAGGGAGCTGCTGGAGAAGGGCTGGTGCAGTCTTGTCCCACAGCTGCTGGAGTCTACTGAGCATGACTACAGAGAGAAGGTGGGCTGTGTTGAAGATGAAGTGCAAATCAAATGTTGAAATGTAACATATTTTATAGCAGTTTTAATACCAAGTTGAAGCAGAATTAACCCTTCAAGGTCCCAAATGGTTGAATTTGATTTCCTGTCTATTTTTACACTGCCCAAAACAATGAAGAAACACTTCACACAGTGTAATGCCAAGTCAGTTATACTATCAATCTGTCCATTTAGGAAGAAAAAGTGATTGTGATTCAGTTTCACCTGCTTTGGTCCTAAAGAGGAATGGTTTTACATGTGCTGGCCACAGACAATTGCTCTCTCCTGATCCTTACCGACTGATTCTTCTCTAGTTTTGTGTTCTGTTAGTGTCCTTGTCATTACTGGTAGCATTAGGTGAAAAACGATAGACATGCACAAAACCTATATTCAAAAAAATAAGCTGTCAGGATGGCTGTGGGTGCGTTGGCAGAGCTTTTGTGGAAACAAGGTGGGCAGTGCCTGCTCTGACCTGTGATTGTTGACAATTTAGGAGAAGACTGGGCTTCTTAGGATGGGTGGCCTTAAAGACACACTACAACAAAGCCTTTAGAGAGAGGGCAAATACAGGTACTGCAGCAATGGACAGTATAATAAAATGATGAACATTAAAGCATGTTAACATTTACTAATATAAGTATGGACCTGAAAAAAAGTCTAGATTAAATGATATTTCAAAGTTCTGGCTTCCATTTGGCATTGTATGTCTGATTGAAACCAGAAAGGCAGACCAGACATTATTTTGGGAAGTATTTGATTTGATTTTTTATCTGATTATTAGCTATCAGGGAGCATGGAGAGATAGACAGAGCCCATCGTATGCTCCATAACAATGTGTAAGCACGTCATATTTTGCTTTACAGGATGAAAACGTGACAAATTTCAGCTTGAAAATGAACTTTGATCTAAGTGTTTGTGTCACTTTTCCTACAGGCTCTGCGAGCTTTGTTGGCGATGGCTCCAGTGTGTTTGGACCAGTACCACTCAGACAGCTTTCTGCTGGGCTCTCTGCTCTCTCTTAGAGACCAGTACGAGGAAATGGTCCAGTCACAAATGATTCTTGGAGAAGAGAACAGCTACTTTGCAGAAATCGTAGAACTTATAGATGATCTGCAAGTCAAAATAAAATGATGAGATGTTGTACAGCGTGGCGTTTTATATTGCCCTCTACTGCCAAGAGGAGAACACAGACTTACAGACTTCAGGGATGAAACAAGTGCAGCAACCGCAGAAGGACAAAGCTCTTAAGACAGGAGTCAGCTGCATGCAAGACATGGACAGACTTTCTACACAGCTGTTGGACTGAGCCTGTAGATCCTGGATCCATAGGTTGGTCAGTTTGAGCTTGAGCAACTATGATTTCACTTTTGGCCTTTGAACATTTGTTGAGGTTGAAGGAGATTTTTTTTATTTTTTTTATTTTATTTGAAGAATAAATGCATTATTTAAAGTCATTGTGTTTGTATGTATTTTGTGGCAAATGGGTTTGGGGTTCTTCTGTAGGGTTATTTTGCAATTAAACTGGAAATAATGGTGTTGGAGGCTGACACTGTAAAAGGTGTAATTACACTGTGCATTGCATTCAGAAAGTATTCAGACCCCTTCACTTTTTTCACATTTTGTTATGGTGCAGCCTTATGCTTTAATTCTTTAAATTAATTTAATCCCCTCATCAATCTACATTTAATACACCATAATGACAAAGCAGGGACAACATTTTAGAAATGTTCGCAAATGTATTCAAAAGTAAAAAACTGAACTATTAGATTGACATATGTATTCAGACCGGTTACTCAGTAGTTAGTTGAGGCACCTTTGACAGTGATGACAGCATGGACTAATCTTGGGTATGACGCAACAAGCTTTGCACACCTGGATTTGGGGATTTTCTGCCATTCTTCTCTGTCAGGTTGGATGGGGACCATCAGTGGACAGTCATTCTCAGGTCTGTGCAGAGATGTTCCTTTGGGTTCAAGTCTGCCTGGATCACTCAAGGACATTCACCGAGTTGAGTCATTGTCCTGTTGGAAGATGTGCTCTGGACCAGGTTTTCATCAACGATATTGCCGTACTTTGCTCCGTTCAGCTTTCCCTCAACTGAACCAGTTGCCCAGTCCCTGCCTCAAACACCCCAAAGCGTGAAGATGCCACCACCATGTGTCACCATTGGGATAGTATTGGGCGGGTGATGAGCTGAGAAACGTCTGTCTGGCCACTCTGCCATAAAGCCTAGATTGGTGAAGTGTTGCAGTGATGGTTGTCCTTCTGGAAGTTTCTCCCATCTCCACACAGGACCTCTGGATCTTCTTTTACCAAGGCCCTTTTCCCCCAATTGTTCAGTGTTGCCGATGGGGCCAGTTCTAGGAAGAGTCCTGGTTGTTCCAAACATCTTCCATTTAAGAATTATGGAAGCCTCTGTGCTCTAAAGGGCCCCTTCAATGCAGCAGAATTTTTTGTAGCCTACCCAAGATCTGTGCCTCGACACAATCCAGTCATTGAGCTCTGCAGGCAGTTCCTTCAACCTCATCGTTGGGTTTTTGCAAAATAATGGAAATCACAATATGACTAAGTGCAATATCCAAATCGCAAGAACTGCAATTACTTTATAATTAAGTATTTGTGCCACAAAACAGTGTTTTAATGAAATTCAGAGATGCTCTGGCCTACAAAGCTCCCGCTGTAATAAAACATGTTTGTTTGGCAGAGACTTGGAGTTATGCCACATCATCATGATTTGACTAGTTTTTCCAGTGACAGTGAAAACTGTGGTGTAAAAATGTAATCAATAATAACCATGATTTATCGCAATCTCTGTCAAAATAATCGTGCAGCCCTAATGTCCAATCAATTTATCAAGGGTGGACTCCAGTCAAGGTTGAGAAACATCTCAAAGATGATCAAGAGAAATGGGAGGCACCTGTCCAAAATTTCAAGTGTCATATCAAAGGGTCTTAACACTTGTATCAATGTGATATTTCAGTTTTCCCTTTTGAATAACTTTGCAAACATTTCAGACAGTTTTGTTCCTGCTTTGTCATCATGGTGTTTTTAGTGTAGATTGATGAGGAAAAAAAATTAATTAAACAATTTTGGCATAAGGCTGCAACATAACTAAATGTGCAATGAATGCATGGCAGATGTGCACGATCACAAACTTTCTTTTGGTGAATGATTATGGACTTGCATTTCTATAGCTCTGTTCCAGTCTACAAGATTTTAGATTATGTTTTGTTTTCTTCCATCCTGATGGACTAACATTTAGGATGAAACAGCAAGTAGCACCCCTGAACAAGCTTCAAACACATCATATGAATGTGATCTAAGAGCGTGCCTCTAAGAGACAGTTAGAACAAGAAGTGTATTAATATCATTAATTGTTTTACACTACGGACTACATGAGGTGAAGTAGATGCATAAACACGTCCTTACGCAGAGTAAGGATAGTGTGGCGTATCGGTGCTTTTATTCTGAAACAACCAACGGAAATAGCGTGTGTAATGCTGTGAGAGGAGGCTAACATCATCTAGCTACCAACTACGAGACAATGTTAATATGCAAACGGACCAAAACAACGGCCGACCACCTAATATATTGTGTAGTACGTGGACTTCGAGTTACTTTGGTCACTTCGAGATAACAACTGGATTGTTTCAGTGTTTTGTAAAGCAAGCTGCCAGCTGGTAAGAGGGTTAAAGGGACAGCCTGTGTTTACATTCGTTAGCATTGTAGCAGCTAGTAGAGTGTTACCCATTATGATGAACAATAGTACACTTACTGAAACACCTTAAGAATGAAGCACTTGTTTTAAAAATCCAAGACAGCCTTTAATCACCAGAGATCATGACATCATTTGACTCAACATTTGATCCAGTATTTAATTGATATAGCAATACTTCATATCATTTTGTCTTTCTGTTGTGATTCTGACTTCACTTTTTAGATTTGTTGATGTTTAAACATGTCTGCCTAATGTCTTGTTGTATGGTTGAGTGGAGAACTTGACCTCAGGTTTACTCCTTGTTATCAATAGTGTATTACCGTTGACAGGTGTGTTAATGAATAGTGATGGAGTCGTCTCAGAGAGACAGGCTGTCGGTGCTGGTGGAGGAGCTGACCACATCAGGACAGCCACAGCTCAACCAGGACAAGATGAAGGAAATCAAAACGATCTGCAAGTATGTCACTAATAGAAAGGCACACGCCTCCTCTGACAGATCATTCTGTCATAAGTAACTGTGTAGCATGGAGGGCTGATTTACAGGTTATTTCACATACTAGTTCATTGTCTAAAAGAAGCCAAAACCTTACAATGATATTTTAAACGCTGCTACACAGTTGCCATATAGTAGTGACTGAATGCAGTTCTGAATCCTCTTCAAATAATTCTCAGAAAAAGACAATTTACTGTCACAGCAAAGCACCACCCTTTGTCTAAGAGACTAAGGAGCCCCAAAGGTCCCAAGTCCACAGTGTAGTACCTTTTATTTATTTTAGATTTGTTTAGTAAGATCTAGAACCGCACAGTTAATCAAAGCATGATCAAAATTGCAATCAAGTCAAGTGCAATATTCATTTTGCAGAAGCCCAAAGGATTTTAAACACCCAGCCCATCACAATCACCCTGTTCACCCTGCTGCCATCTGGCAAAAGATAGTATCCACTGCCATACCACCAGACTGGTGAGCAGAAGCTGCAACTTTTTTGATGAAGGCTAAATTTGTGACCAAACAGCATTATAATGAAGTACTGTGGAGCTGGAGATATGTCCTGACCTACAGATTCTGTTCTTCAGATGTATGACAACAATGTTGCTTGATACAGACCCCAATTAATGTCCTATCATTATGATTCAAAAAACTTTTTTCCGTGAAAATGAAATTTATAATGCAAAATTGATTTTAGATCACATCATAATCACAAAATCCAATCAAAACTATTTTTAGATATCAGTGTTTACCACACATTGACTAATTTGTAGCAGTGTGCCACAGAATCACCACTGACCGCCACATATTGCGTTTTTAAATTAATTTTTTTTACAGCGACTTAGAAACGCAGCATGTTCGCTTGACTGCATTTCCTTTCCCTACTCTCCCTCCGTCTCACTGTCACTCACACGTTTCACACACAGCCCCTCCTCTCCGTGCAGCTGGATAATGGACTTCTTCACAAGCAAACCCCAGGGAGTACAGATTGACAGTCGCACCTGCTCACCAGTAGTGCTCAGCACAGGAGCCTCCCAGGGCTTTGTGCTTAGCCCCCCCCCCGTTTACATGGTAGACCCATGATCATACACCCAGACATCAAGAGAGCTCTATTGTAAAGTATGCAGATGACAACAGCAAAGACTGGTCAACTTTTAACTTTTACAGAGGAGCAATAGAAAGCAACTGGCATGGCTCGTGCACAGCCTAGGATTATTTTCAAAACCTGCCCAGAAAATTACTGGTACCCATCTACATACAACTGCAAGAGAAATATTCCCAATGGGAGTAAAACATTTTCTAATTGGTTGTACCCCTGATTTTGTCTTTTGGAAGTTGAAATTGAAACATGCATGTTGTTAGCACTCAGTGGCAAAACATGATCTATACTTGTACCAAGCTCTTGCGAGCAAGGTGAAATGAAGCAAAAAATGGTAAAGAAACAATCATACATATTATTATATGGAACTGAATGAATAAAATCACTGATATGTCTTCATTCGATGTCTCTCATTCTTCCCAGGGTGTCGAATGACTGCATAGACCATGTGTACCACTCAGTGATGTCACAGCTTAGCCAAGAACATGCTGAGGTCCGACTGTCTGCCTTCCAGATAGCCACTGAGCTCTTTACCAGATCACATCACTTCAGAATGCTGCTAGTGGACAATTTCCAGGTACTGGCATTACGTAGACATGTAGTTCATCTCAGGTATTTCTTTATACCATGTACAAAATTACATCATCTAATTGTATTGCATTAAAGACATTTGGAGCATAGTTTACAAATGTTTCCTTGGGAGTGTAAGCTTTCAGTTTAGATGAATTTTAGAATTTTTGTTTATTAAATGTAATAGTTTATGTTTCTTAGAGATGCTGTTGACTAACCCTGCAAATATGCCATGTTCCAATCCCTTTTCTTTTCTTGCACTGTCTCTCTCAATTCTTCCTCTCCTGTAGGAGTTTTTGGAGCTGACTGTAGAGACGGACTCAGAGCAGCCTCTCCCCCCCCCTAAACAAGTAGCCAGGAAACTGAGGTCACTGGCCATCCAGACCGTCCAATCATGGCAGGCCTCGTATGGGACGGCCTATAAGAAATTAGCTTTGGGCTACCACTTTCTCAAACAGGTCAAGAAGGTGAGAGGGTGGTTAACCAGTACAATACTAGTTTTTCTTTCATTTTGTGAATACCCATGTAAGAAAATTGTATTTTTTAATCCCATTCCCAAAGATGATGATGGTGATTGTTGAGGGAAAATATGATTCTCCCTGGTCATTCTTTCTCCACATAAGAAGGGGTCATGCGTATCTTGTACAGACGTTAAAGTATGGATAAGGATAGTGACTTAGTGAATCTTCTCATAGTCTCTGCAATCTAGATACTCAGAGCTATTGTAGATATGTCTGCTTTACACCACTGCATCCAATGCTTTGCATTGCACTTGCTGATGTGGCTTGGATGCAGCTGCTCTGCCATTGAAACCCATTCCATGAAGCTCTTGACGCACTGTTCTTGAGCTAATCTGAAGGCCACATGAAGTTTGGAGGTCTGTAGCGATTGACTCTGCAGTTGGTGACCACATTTTGACTTAATGAGGCCACTAGTCAATATGAATCTGCTATGTTAACTATCAGTCCTTTCCCCTGCTACTATTACTGTTTACCTGGAATGTGTTTCCCATGTCACGGTCCACTTGTGAGTGATGTCTCCATGTTATCAGGTGGACTTCCAGGATGCTGAGGCCAGGACAGTAGCAGAGAGGAGGAGGATAGAGGAGAGACAGAGGAGAATGGAGACGATTTACAAAGAGAGAGTGGAGGCAGCCTCCAGAGACATGGATGGTAAATCATTGTTCAACGCCACTCCTGCTAGTCATGATAATAATGGTAGTAGTAAGGACAGGAGATTTTGTTGATGAAGGTTCTCAGTCATCAAGTTCATGAAGGTCATGGTAATTCGAGGTGCTATATTGTAGGCAACTGGACTTGTTTGAAGACATTTCACATCTCATCCAAGAGGCTTCTTTAGTTCTCACTTACTTGAGGGGAGTTGCCTGCTTTTAAACTCTGTGTGGGAGTGTCCTCGTGTTCTGAAAATAATGTAAAGATCTTGGCCAGAGGAGACAGATGGTTTAAAAGAGGCATGAAAGAATCTCGAACAGAGGAGGTGGCCTATGACACAACTTATCACCCACCTACATTGTGGTACTTAGGCCATGTCCACACATACCAAACAATATTTTTCCCCCCTGTCTTCCTTGGCATTGTTTCAAGAATATTTGCGTCTGTATTGTTTTATGTCTAAGTCTTGTGTTATGCTATGTTATGTTAAACCATAAAATGTAAATAAAAAATAAAATTAAAAAAATAATATTTGCGTCCAAACGGATCCATTGGAAACGACTCAACACGCTGTAGTTCATATTCCAGGCCTATGGGTGGCGCTTGAAACTCACCAAAAACGGAGAAGAATAGACAGAGCATGCGCATAAAGCCTGCGCACTGTATACAAAACAGACAGTAGATGTAGAAACCAAACACAACAAGAAGAAAACAAAAATGGCTAGTCGGTTGTCCATAGTCCTTTTTCGCTCAGCGTAGTGGCAGAGGAGCATAATATTTTGCCCCAGTAACCCTGAAGCATGTAGTCTGCCATTGTTGTTGTTTTTGTTATGAGACGTCTCGGGGGTAAGAGGTCGAAGGCTAGAGGTCGAGGGGTGGGGCGATGCCGTTATCGATACGCAAAATCTGCGGATTCGCTGCCCACACGAGAAAGCAAGGGCAGCGGTTTCTGATTTTTTCACCCTGAGACCAGGTTTCAAAAAAGTGCCTTTACAGGATCCATGTGGACGATTGGCCAAAACGATGCAAAACATGTGCGTTTACACACAAAAGCTTTTCCATGTGGATGGCCCCTTAGTTCCATCTCCAGACACCTTAACAACCATTCACACCTGGGCTCACGGAACCAGAGGGTAAAAGCCATTTGGGTCAACGACCTACAAGTGGTCCTAAGACCTCTGACAATCAGAGCTCATTTGTGTCCTTAACAACTCTGCAAGGACACTCCCACACATAGTTAATCCCCTATCTCCCCTCCACTTAGTTAGAACTGAAGAAGCCTCTTGAATGAGAGCTGAAACATCTTCAAGAAAATGAAACAAGTCCAGTTGCCTACGATCCAAAATGATTTTGTTATTGTGAAGAACTGGACTGGAGCAAAAATGTTGGTGTTGACTAATTTTGTCCTAATGTGACAGTCCAACATTCTCCCCAAAGTCTAATTTTGTTTGGCAGTTTCCTGAGCAAAATAATTAACTAAATTCATGTAAATGAACCTACATTTTGTATGTTTGTTTTAAATTGGGTTGCATAGAATGATTTGTATATAAAAAAAACTCTAAATCGGGAGACGAAAACTTGCATTAAAATGTGTTTTTTTATGAAATATTAGTATAACTTGTTATTTCTTTGTCAGAGTCATACCAGGAAATTCAGTCAACATTAACAGAGATGGAATCCTGCATGAGCCTGCTTCTCCCAGAGTTTAACCTGACAGACATCCCCACCACCAATTGTAGCCCTTCAAACATCCAACCAGCTGATGATTGTCCATCAGCTAGTGAACAGCCATGCTGCAGCAAAGATGTGAGGGATGACTTGAGAAAAGGAATCATACAAGAGAGAGAGGAGGGCCGGGAAGGAAAGAAAAGCAATCATAAGGAAGAGAGAAGGAAAGAAGAAAAAGGAACGACAAAGGAGAAGAGGATCCACAGGAAGGAGATGAAAGAGAAGGAAGTGAAGGAGAGTTCTGAGGATGAAGTAGGGGAGGATAAAGAGAGGAAAGAGGAGAAGGGGAAGAAGAAGACACAAAATGAGGAAGAAAAGAAGGTAGAGATGGAGACAACACAAAGGGAGGGAGAGGAGGATGAACACAATGAAGAAGAAAAAGAGGAAAATAGTGAAGAGGAGGAAGATGCTGAAGAGGAGGAAGATGCTGATGAGGAGGAAGATGCTGATGAGGAAGAAGATGCTGATGAGGAAAACTTGTTTATTCGTAACTCTGGACTCATCTCTCACTCCTACAGTCTGGACCTGAACATCAGCTCTGGTGGGTGCAACTCACTGAAGTGAACCCACACATTATATTACTTTTGATACTGTAACTCAACATATTTTAGCTTTGTGAAGCCTATAATGTTAAGTTTTGTTGATGTGTTCATTCCATATGGGGAAGTACAAAACATGAGACATGTTTCAGCAGAATGTAATCCAAATACAGCAATATAATACTATATACCTCAAAATACTCAACCAGCACCTCTGACATGCTCATTATCTCATAAAGGAACATTAGATATGTACTACGTTTCTTCTTTTATTTATTTTGATATTTTTTGAACATTAAACTAGGTATTTCTAATCAACTGGCATCTTAGGGCACAACGTTTTTGAAACTGTAAAGTACTGTCGGTGAGCACAGAATTTTATGTCAGATTTATTGTCTTGATTTGGAGTACAGTGCTCTTTATCTGATCAAATATCATACCATCTACAACATAGGGAAACTGGCCAGTGTCTTTGGTTGGGGGGCACTGACTGGAGAATTAACCTGGTATGCATGTTTTGCTGGTTGGGGAAACTGGAGCACCTTGTGTGTAATCCATGTAAGCACAGGGAGAACATGCAAACTCTGCACAGTAAGGCCCTGCCCCAACAAGATTCAGACCCAGGACTTCCTTGCTGTTTGGAACAGGGCTAACCACTGCACCAGCATGCTGCCTTTTTCTTATGATTATTTATTCTCTGCTCAGATAGTTCCTCATTTAAATAATTCTAGACTATTTATTTAGGCTGAGTCCTTTTGTCTCCAACACTCTGCTTGTGTTTAAACAAAATGTATGGGACCTACTGCTAAGAAGTTTAAAGCTAGTAAAGGGGGAAAATGCCCCCAAAATTGAAGGAAGAATAATAACATTTGAGAACTTTTGCTTAATCATACTACAAGCAATATTTAACTGGCCACGAAACAGTCTCAGTTTAATACTGATGCTGATATATGTCCTAAATAAGCAAACAATACTGTCACTGAGAAGGTTGGCTATTTCAGAGGTTTAAAAAGTTTAATGGTTAATGTGATCATCATTTTACAACATTTTGTACCCTTTGATTCTTTTTCCATGGTGGTTTCATTGAGGCCTATAAGATCAGTTTAAACCAGAAATCTAATCACATATTTTGAATGAGTATGATAAATGAGAAGCAGAAAGTAAAATCAGTGAGAATGTTTC
The DNA here is from genome assembly GCA_903131615.1 of Diplodus sargus. NCBI lineage: Eukaryota > Metazoa > Chordata > Actinopteri > Spariformes > Sparidae > Diplodus > Diplodus sargus. The sequence continues at coordinate 3,048,185 of CAEMYA010000462.1, read as the reverse complement.
TTTATTGGTAAAGTTTTCTTTTTAAATGTATCTTCCTTCCTCTTACAGGTCTTCAAGTTAAGGAGACAGAGGACAACGAGGCAGTTGTTTCCACAGTGATAGACCTCCATAAACTGATCAAAACAAAACACCTTCCAGCTGTTCATGGCTGGGTTCAGGTACAAACACACAGGGTTAAATATGTAGACATGTCATTGGTTATTACATTAAAGAGGATCTTTGGAACTTGTGTGTAGTGCAGGGAGCCAGTCATTAGTTTATGTTAGCGGACCCCATTTCTAGACTAAAGCTAGCTACTGTTTCTCTCTATTAGCTGTGAATATCATGGAAAAGTTCATTTTTCCCTGTAACTTAATACAATAAGTGAAATGTTCATATATTCTAGATTTATTACACATGAAGTTAAATATTTCAAGTCTTTTTTGTTTTAATTTTGATGATTATAGCTTACAGCTCATGAAAATAAAAAATCCAGTATCTCAAGATATTAGAATATTACATAAAACGAATCAAGAAAAGGATTTATAATAGTGAAAATGTTGACCTTCATAAAGTATGTTAATTTATGCAGTCAATACTTGGTTAATGCGGTGTGGCATGGAGGTGATCAGCAAGTTCCATTGCTGAGGTGTTATGGAAGCCCAGGTTGCTTTTATAGTGGCCTTCATCTTGTTTGTAATATTGGGTTTGGTGTGTCTTATCTTCCTCTTGACAGTACCACATTGATTCTCTATGGGGTTCAGGTCCCGCAAGTTGGCTGGCCAAGAAAGGACAGCCTACCTAGTTATAATTTACAAACGAATGAATGAAAATGAAACAACCCCTTCTAAACTATGTTTGTCTGTTTCTCTTATATTATTGAGGAAAGCCCAACTGTCACAGTAACAGGTTTGTCTGTCTGTCTGTCTGTCTGTCTGTCTGTCTGTCTGTCTGTATGTCTGTAGGTCTTCACCAAGTCAGGTGCTGAGCAGCAGCTACTAAGGAGAGCACTGGATTTGAAGCAATCTTTGGAAGCTGCCCTGCAGAAGCACAAAGAACTTCACATCGATTACAGGACCAGGGTCCGCAAAGTGGTGAGTTAACACTAGATTTTCTTTGAACATAGTTGATAAAGGTAAAAACGCTTGTTGCATACCTTTATTGACATAATGAGCAGTTATACATCCAAAGAAATAAAAAATAAGGATTATCCCAATACCCTCATATTAGATACAACCAGTGGTCTGTTGTGGAGGGAATGAATTTATGCCAAGTGTTCTAGGAAAATTTGAATTAAAAAAATTACATTTTTTATCATAGGCACTGTTTACAAAACAAGTCAGGTTGGTAAAGTCAGTGCAGTGCCAGCAGATGGCAGCATCCTACTACAAATCATGTAGGGCCACAGCATCACTGTAGCCTGTGGTACCGATATTCCATGTACATAAGAGTGATTTATTGAAAGAAGAAAGACTTTTCTCCCCTTTTAGCATATTGTGAGCTTAATGAGCTTGCACCGTTTTTCATCTTCATTTAAATCACAATTTAAGTCCAAGTTAGGACTTTGTGAGGATCAGAGGAATCAAGCATACCTCAGTGTGTTTCACTGAAAAATTGTCTTTATCATCTCTGTAGTTGTACCCCTACCCAATTGAGTGTCTGAACACCTCCAAGTCTGGGTCTTTGAAGTATTCTCTTGTTCAGTTATTACTCCAAACAGGACCCGTGTTTTCATTCACACCATCTGGTGGCGATTTAAAGACCTGCTGCTTGATATGTTTGCTTCCACTGAAGCATGGTGTTTGCTGCTTCAGTTCTTTAAACTGTGGAAAACTTGATGGTAACAACTCAGCTCACATTAATGTTCACTTATGCTTTCACTGAGCTACCACAAGACATAGTTCACTCACATAAAGGGTTCTGGCTGAAATTGTTTGAATAAATAAATACATACCGGTAATTAAATGATCCTTCTCTGATCTCCAGCAGGGAAATTAAGTGTTGCAGCAGCACATAGACAAAGCAGCAAGTAGAAAACGTAAACACAAATACAAGCTGAAATAGGATAGATAAGATAAAAATATACATCAAATAAAATAAAAATAGGAGGTAACTACATTTGTTAAAAATGGCAAGTAATGCAGTAGACGCAAATTATGTAAACGGCAGGGTATTTGATAGTGTCACACACACACACACACACACACACACACACACACACATATACATACATGTGTATATATATATATATATATATTTTATTTATTTATTTATTTATATATATATATATATATATATATATACATATATAATTATGTATCTAAGCATAAGGCATGGAAGTTAAATGACAATTTGTCTCTTTCCATGATGTGCTAAACACCCAAGACTTATCGACACACCCCATTGTTATTATTGTGTATTAGTTTGCATGGCTTTAAAGAGTATTCTCTTCCTGTTCTCTTTTTTCTGTGGGCTCCCAGAGGGAAGTATCATAATAGAGACAGAGAGAGGCCGGATGGAAATATTAATAGTAAAGACATTTGGGAGAGGTGAGATAGCAAGGCACAGCCATAATGCATAATGCATCAGAGAGAAGAAATTGGGGAACAAGGGGGAGGATTTACCCATTCATTCGCTTCACTGGCGCTAATGTGCCCTATGGCTTGACAGCTGATATCTCTATCTGGCTGCCTTTATATCTAGCTTAGCATCATCATTCTACTGTTGTTTGAGCCAGCCCAAAACAGAGGCACAAACGTATCAGACCTTTCTCGTCATAATGGTTGTCATTTGGTAACTCTCTTATTCCAACTGTAAGTTCCTTCAGAAGGTTTGATAGTGCTGGAGTGTCCGTGTTTTAGAGATGGGTTGCCTTTGCATAATTGCACTGCTGAGAAAAAAGAAAATATGAAGAAAATCCAAGAGCCGAGGACAGCAGCCAGCAATTTTAGGTGTTTAAGGACCAATGAAAGCAAACTGCTGTATGCCTTTGAAGAAAAAAAGACATAAAAGTTGTAGGGTGTGAATCCATCTTTAGCCGAACAGAGCGGCAGAGTGACAGTGACAGAGCGCCGGGCGTCTCGCTCTGCCTGGTTATCACTGTCAGGGACCAGTCTGCTGCACCAGCAGGCCCAGCACTGTGATAACCACACAACTTACAGCCCCTTTATCATAATTAGCTTTTCCTTTTTAGCCTTAAAAGGCCTTCCATTACTGGGTCCTTCTCTATCGCACCGCTTACACACCACACGATTGGTTTCTCTCTCAGCGGGCCTCTCAATATAGTCTCCCATAACGGGGGAGCTGCAGAGAGAGGGGAGGAGTGTTTTAGAGACAGATAGAAAGGTGTGTTTATTGAATGAGAGAATAAGACAGAGGGAGGGTTGATTGAAAAAGCATTTCCATGAAGTTGGAAGACTTTTGAAATAAAAAAATGCACAAGGCCTTCTTTTTGTTTCCTAGCTGACTGGTGAGAATGTGGACTCATGCACTGATATTTGATTGTTTGGTGTTAGATAAATTGAAGCTACTAAGGTATTTTGTCATACAAAGCTCCAGCCGTCTAGCTGGTAGAACTAGCTAGATAAAAAAAAACAGCTACTTTACTTTGAGACTCCTACTTTCTAAATTTGCTTTCATCAGCCATAGGATTAGGCCAATATGTTGACAGGAGATTTGTTTAAATTACACCATCTTGTGGCGTATCTAAACTGTAAGTGTAAGTGATGCCTGTGCCTAAATGGAGCAAACAATTCTGACACTTTTAGAAGGAGCCACGCTGGGCAACCTCTCAGTCGCCTGTGCGAAGTGCAGCCTGTCAACACCTGCCAGCTCCATAAGCTCTGGATTCTGACTAGTTAGGATCTTTTTTAGTCCATTATATCTGCTCAGGTAGTGTTATTTTACCTCCAGGACATTTGAAGTCTCTATATAGGGATGAACCAATTTGACACTTAATGCCTCCACACCAACATTAGCAGTGACCAGAGGCATTATGTTTTCAGTTTGCTGTCCAACGCGTTGTCTCAAGAACACCTGGAGGAAATGTCCTTGAATTTGGCACAAACATCTACTTGGACTCAAAGATGAACTGATTCGATTTTGATTGTCCAAGGTCAAGCTCACATTGACCTGAGGTCCTTCCCATTCTTGTTTACACAATATTTCAGGAATGTCTGGAAGGAATTTCTTCAAACTTGGGACAAAACTTTTTTGCTGATATTAAGCTCCAGGTGATTGTTGTTGCTGCATGTGACATAGCTCTTTATCAGTCCTCTGTACCTTTCTGTAAAATAATCTCTAGGGGGCTGATCACACATAGACTCGTCATTAAAGTTGTCCATTAAAAAACACTGTGGAAAAACGGCTGTGGAGTGGGGCTACAAACCATCATTTGTATTTAATGTAAAAAGTGTTTAAGTCTGTAAAAATGAAAACTGCAACTTGACTGGTACATGGAGACATACAACCACGACACAGACATTTTAGCTTTGTCCTGATGATTCCAGTTATAGAGTATTTGTTGATACCAATACAGAGTAGTAATTTGGTCCCAATTTTGAAGTGTTTTTAAAAAAAATAATCTTTCTTTGTTCCACTCAGTGGGATGATTCTTCTGTAAGACAACATTGGATTGCTGTGGCACTTACTGTAGAAGGTTGGCTGCCCACTATGACTAAACAAACAGCTGACACAGATTGACAAAGAGACTGTTATGTTATCCCACTGAGTAAAATAATTGTGTATCTTTCTGTAAAGCTTCCATTTAAATCAGGAATTTGGCAGCTTTCACAGTGTCTTGTCCTCCAAACTTTTAGGGATGGTGAACATGTTTGAACGAAGTTTTCATTGAGAGCCTTGACCAGGAGAATCCCATATGCATCCGCTGAGTGTTGCTACCTGAAAATATGGGCTTGTGTTTAGGAGAGGATAAGACATGCAGACTCATTTGAACATATCTGTTTTTGAGAGTGTATTCAGTCACTCCTGGCTCCATTCATACAGGCCCAGGTCTTGTTTACTGCTGATAACCCATCTTATCAGAGCACAATGGATGTGGCCGCCTGTTTCTCACTGGAGATAAACAAAGAAAGACTATCCCTCTATTTCTCTCCGCCAACCCTCCCTCCTTTTCATTAGTACATTCATTCTCTGAATGTGTCTCCTTCTGTACACAAGATATATGTTTTCCTCTTGCTCTCTTTGCCTCTATTTCCCTCTCACTACACATTATGTTCTCAGGGAATCTTGGCTTTGTGTGTTTTTGTACCGCAGTATTTGGTTGGAAGTGTGGAAATACATGTGGTGAACACTTGAACGGTAATTGCACCGGGGAAAATTTTTTAGTAAAGAATAAGACAATGGGTAAAAAGGGAGCTGAAGCAAGCCTAGTTAGTTAAACAAGCCCAACTGGAAGCTACTAAGCTAGCTAAGGCTAACAAGCTATCTGTGTTCACAAGTAAAGCTTAGTGAATTTCACTTTTTTTTTATCACGGATATAAAAATAAGCTCTCTCGTGCTGCAGCTATTGATTACCTTTATAATCGAATATTCCTCTGATTATTCAAGCAGTTACTCAAGTAATCAGATAATAGATATTGTGTGCTCAGCATTTTTTTCTATTAAATTACTTTTGCTCTATTTAGTTTTGTTTCTGCAGTGTCAACAAATCAAATGATGCACCTAAAGTTCCATGTGTCTTTATTGTTTTTAAAGCAGCAACATAAAATGTATAACAGCAAAATCGCTATTAACTCATTAACATCTCTGTGGAAACAAGCCTAAAATGTTAATAAAATGATATTCCTGACACAAAAACACTGTGAAGCTTAAAAATAATGAAGAACACGGACACCGGTCAGTGTCAGTCCTCCTGCCTCTGTGATGTGACTAAAGGTACTACTGGTAGAGGGTGAATGAGCTGGAATGAGTTTAGTTTGACACATTTTTCAGTTACTGGTACGTGACGAACTAAGCTAAACAGTTACTACATACGAGCCACTTTTACTTAAACGTACAGCTACGTTGTTTGTATCATTTAACTGAGCTAGCATGCTGTTTTTGTGTTAAACAGCAGCGGTGTTTGAGAGACTGCAGACAGGGCAGGTTAAAATCTCACTTTCTACATGTTTACACGCTTATGCTTGTTGAACAGGTGTATGGATTTGGTACTGCAGAGGTTTTATTACACTTGCAGTAACAAGCGTTTTTGTTGCTCCTAACACTCATAACACCACTTTTGCAGATGTCAGAGATCTCCCATTATTAGTCTCATATCACTGACCAAAGGGTCAAACTGGCTTACTTGGCTCCACAAACTCCCAGGGCTCTAACCCTGAGGACATTCCAGATGTCGTCCCAGAGATTTCAGAAGTCCCGAATAAAATGAAGAATAGCACTAAGTAATTTCACTCTGCTACTAGGCAAGAGTGTAATATCAAATCATAATGACTGTTTTGATCACAGATTGAGACAGGCTGGGAGGAGGAACTAAACTAGGCAGCTGAGAATAAGCTTGTTGACAGCGAAAGGTTAGGGAAGCTCTGGGCTGGCTAATAGACCTGCCAGGCTAGGTTAGTGACATAAAGATGTCACCCTATACATCATATAAGCTGACTGCTCCCCGGAGACAAAGGGTGCGCCTTGGCTTGTGTGTTTGGGAGTGTTGGGGGTTGAGGAGTATAATGGGATAAAACAGCGGAAAAGAAGCTATAAAGGGAACGCGAGGGGAGTGGAAAGCCTTTTTTTCTCATTAGTGAAGGATCCCCTGGGATCCTTCAAGGTAGTAATGAATAGGATTGCAAGGTGGTCATAGAGATGTGGGATGTTCTGGCAAATCAAGGCCTGAACAGGTCAGACTATGTGGAAGCTTTAGGCCTAATTACTTTGTAAATATGTTGAAATCAATCAGTGACAGTGGACTTGGAGAGAATAATATAGTAATGATATTGCAATGGTAATGATGAAAACAGAGGCACAAATTGACCTGTCATTAATACAATAAATAATTTAGGACTCAGATACATCTGTAAAAAAAAAAAAAATAGTAAAGATTATAAAAGGGCAGGAAGTTGTAATCTTGTACCACATCTGCCCAGGCCTTGATCAGAAGATGATTGCTAAATATTTGTATCAGTTCTGGCTGGTGCAATAGCTTAAATGTAACCTGCAATTAAGAGTGCTGGTTATTATTCGAAATGAATTTATAATAGTACTAAAATACTCTATACCTGACTTTATTTCCCATCCCTCGATTTACATCATACAAATACACATAACAGGAAAATACAGAAGCCAAACATCTATGCAATAATAAACAGTGTTAGAACTCAATAAAAACAACAACAAGAATTCCCAATAGTGACCCTTAAGTTACTGAGCCAGAAAGGGTTGGCCCCCAAGATTTATTTTGCTAAACCCATTTGAGAACATTACAGTTGTGAGATCTAATTAGCTGTTTCCAAAGCTTTAATTTCTGATGTCTCTGAGAGGCCTGGGTAGTGTAGATGCTAGTGACACAGTAGCTTAAATGTGAAGCTTGTTAGTTATAAGTCCAACACGCATATTTTGGCCGTTTTTACGTTTAAAGTTCTGAAGCAGATGACATGCAGTAGCTTCCATACGCAGGTTCTTTACCCTGTCCTAATGAACTGAGGTAAAGTCCCTGCTGCTTTCTGATGTTCCATGTTTTGCTGGTGTAATTGTTATAACGAACATGATACACAAGGAAAAAAACAGAAGAAAAGGAAGAAGGGCAAACTTGTCCACTGGCAATATAAAACAGAGTCAAACGCTCACTTTGAACATGTTTACCTGTGTTGAAAGAAACAGCATATATGCAATAATTATGGTGTGAAAGTGATATTAGTCATCTATTGCAAGCAGCTGCTAAAATCAGGATTAACCTTTGACCCTCACCACCAACACCTTTCCAGTCTTAGGTATTTGATCTCCGTAGCAATCAGTGGATGTAGATTTTTCAGGATGCGTACAAGATCAGGAAGTTACACCTAAACTTCTCATAGCTGTGCGTGTGTGTCTACTTTATGTGTTGTATTCTCATTAAGATTACTGTGTGTTTATAAATACATTTGTGTATAAGGGGTTGATAAAGCGTTTTTCACTTGCTGTCTGTTAAAGAAAATGTCTTGAGATAATAGTGGCATTAGACTATTCCCAAAAGACATTTTTCAATTTTAGCCTTAAATGTAGAATGAAACAATCTAGTCACTGTGTGTGTGTGTGTGTGTGTGTGTGTGTGTAGCCAGCTGTAGAGCTTTATTAACTTGTCAGGGAGACAATGGAGACATCTCTTAAGGCTTTTTCACCTCCTCATGTTCTCCTCTCGTCTCCTCCGTTCCCCCTTATCCCTTTGCTTTCGCTTCCTCCTCCTCACTCTTTTTCTCCTCCTATGTGAGACTGTGTGTGATGGTTAACCTCCCCTCTCTGCCATACACCTGACTTATGGCTGTGCAGTAATAATTTGCCAGACCTTGGCAGGCTGAGTGTACATTAGCATATAAATAGCAGATGCACTGAGTGCCCATCACAGTCGACTACATTTAATTTTTGGTTTATAAGATTGAATGGGTTTTTAAATGCAGCGCCATCAAACTTGCCAAGAGACAAATGAAGTCAGGGGAGCAGTTGTCCGAGGCAGTGCCCTAACATCGTTTTTATAAAGGATAAGAGTCTTATTTAGGGGCCAGACGGGGAGAAGAGAGAGCATGAGATGCTATAGTAGCTGAATAAGCAAGATACCTGTGGAAGTAAAAACAAACTTCAGTTTCTAATCATGTTCAGACATTGCTTTTTTGATCCAGGTGTCACTCTTTCTTCCTGCTCAAGATACATTCTATGACTAAAAGTATGTGGACACACAACCATTGCACCCATATGATAACAGGAACATCCAAATCCATGTACATGAATCTGCTGCTATAATGTTCAACAATGATGTTGAGCTATAAGGTCTGGCTGAGGGTGTTGGACAGGATAGGGGTTGGGGCATCCACACAAACTGGGAAACACTTTCACACCTTTGGTGAGTTTTATTTGATATATCTTGAGTTAGAATGAAGTGGTTTTTAAAATTAGTTATTGAGGCAATTGAGTGTGCATTAGTTCAGTAAAAGAAAGAAACCTGAATTCAGAAAGGGAAGGATTGTATTTCAGTTCTGTGAGTTTACAGAGTGCAGCTGTTGCAGACTTTAAGGTTGACATGTGTGTAGGAGAAGACCGAAGACCAACAAAATCAGGAAAAAGACTCCTGCTCACTGTCCACTTCCCTTGCATTTAGTTTATTGACAACAACGGTTTGGTAGTTAGACCTTCATCAGGTTATCTTACAAGACAATGGGGAAGGCTGTCTTAAGTATGGTTATGGACTTGCGTGGCCAAACCAGGTAGAGTTCATATGTCAATCAATGCACTTTTGTACACAGTAGAAATAGTATTAACAGTATGGATGTAATACAAAAGTAGGTTAGAGCTTCAAAGAAATGTACTATGGGAACTGGCTAGAAAAACAGGTACATGTCAAGGATTACAGAACAGGCCAACTAATGATGTCACATTAAGAATGAGGTCATCCGAACTACAACGGAGCATGGTCTAATATTTAAAAAAGGGTACATTTCATGATAAGAGTCGCACCAAACAATAGGACTTTCTTAAATTCAGTTCTGTAAATTCTGTACTATCTTGAATTTACCGGATCCACCAGACTCCATTTACAGAAAGAGTAATATTATCAATGTATCTTGATGAATGTTTTCTGTTATCCAGGTCATGGTTATTCTAATTTCTATATCTTAGGCAACTGGAGTTGTTTTAGTTTCTTAAAGACCTTTCGTCTCTCATCCAAGTAGCTTCTTCAATTCAAAATGACTGGAGGTGAGTTGCAGGCATTAAACCCTTTGTGTCCTTACAGAGTCATTAAGGTGTTATTAAGTGATACTACCACCTATGAGACACTGAAGTGATTTCCTACCAGTAGCTACAAAAAGAATATTATAGAATATATGAAAAAAAATGGAAAAGAACAAAGTAATTGGCAGACCACTGTATTACCACCTGTACTGTGGGGAAGCCATCCTGTGCATCTATGGGCTCCCCAAGATTCACAAGCAAGGAGCCCATTCAGACCCACCATCAGCATCAGTTACCTACAACATATTCAAACACTTGGCTAGTATCCTAGCTCTGCTGGTTTGAAACACTCCACACCACATCAAAAACCCCACAGGATTTTGCCAACAAGATGAGAGAAATAACAATGGACCCAAATGAAACATTGTTTCCTACGATGTCACCTCACTTTTAACATGCATTTCCACCAAAGAAGTAGTAAAGGTGGTGAAGAAATTTGTTCCTTACTAGGTCTCTGCCTGAGACCACCTACTTCCATTACTGTGAAAGATTCTACAGACAGAAGCAAGGCTGTGCCATTGGCTCACTGGTGTCCACAATAATGGCCAACCTCGACATGGAACAAATTGAGGACAGAGCCTTCATTACCTTCACAGGAACTGTGGACGACACCTCGGTCAAAATCAGAACAAGGAAAGTGGAAGCCTTAACAGAACATATAATTGCTGTGGACAATAAAATCAAGTTCACAAGGGAAAATGTCAGAGGAGACAGTCTGCTCTTCTTGAACTGTGCAGTACACACTGAAGAAGATGACAGCATCAACATTGAGGTGTACAGAAGACCTACACACACATATCAAAACTCGCGGTTCGACTGTCATCACCCTCTGGAGCACAAGCAAGGGGTTGCCAGAACCCTAAACCATAGGTCTGAGACCATGCCCACAAAGACAGAAGGGAAGGAGAGGGGACAGAAGCATATCAGAGGAGCACTTACACCTGTGGCTACTCAAATTGGACTTACGGTATGTCAAAACCTCTAAAAGATCCAGAGCAGACGGAGAGGAAGAGGCAGGAAAACTGAATGACATTGCCATTCCTTTTGTAGCAGGAGTATCTGAGAAACTCAGGAGAATCTTCAATAAACATCATATCCCAGTTCACTTCTTCTGGCCACAGAAGACAGATGGTTTGAAAGAGGACAGTGTTTCCCACAGTATCACACTGTAATTGTAGCGGCAGCTATATAGCAGGGGTGCCATAGAGCAGTGTTTTTCAACCCTGTTCCTCGGGGAACACTGTCCTGCATGTTTTAGATGTTTCCTCCAACACACCTGATTGAAATTATCGGCCAATCATCAAGCTCTTCAGAAGCCTGATGAGGAGGCATTCATTTGAATCAGGTGTGTTGGAGCAGGAAACATCTAAAACATGCAGGACAGTGTTCCCCGAGGACCAGGGTTGAAAAACACTGCCATAGAGCATGCGCACTCAAGACTTTCGTCGAACAAGTCGACTAAACCGGAAGTTAGCCGACTTGCGCACTCGAGCCCTGTACAAGATACATTCATGCTCTGAGAGGAAGTTAGAGTAAAAGAAGTCATTTCGCTGGGGTCACGAGGCTTTTATTACCATTTTAGAGATGCGTCTTTCACAATGTTAGCTTTTGGGAAAAAGTCCCCAGTGTGTCACATGACAATTTAATTGCACAGCTTGGCCATGACAATAACTGGCTTCAAGGCCTGGTGGTCTCGATCTCGACGATGAGGCCTTCTTCTTAGCAGAGGAAGTTACGATCAAGACAACTGTGTTAAATAGTCCTCCTCCTCTTCTTCCTTGGTTTTACCAGTGGACTAAAAACCACATTGCCATCCACTGTATCACATTATATAACATCATGCTATGCACTGACAGCTGTGCTGTCTTGTCTTAATGAGAACAGGATACTCCAAAAATAGAACATCAATATGTGCCGGCCAATGCTGATATTCAGGCGTACCGCCACACATAAGAGTATGTGGGAAACACTGAAGGAGTGAAAGAACCCATCTACCTCAAGCTGGAATGTACATCTTTGAACAGGGGAGGTGGCCTACGATCACCTACATGCAATGCTGTCCTTAGTTCCCTCCTCCCCAGATCAGCTCAGTAACCATTCAAACTTGGACCCACCAAGCCCTAACGACCCGCGTGAAGGCCAGTTAGGTCAACGACTCACAAGTGACTCTAACAACTCTGAATCTCAAGAGTTCACACATCACCTTATTGACTCGATAAGGACACACCCACACAGGCTTTAAACCCTGCAACTCCTCTCCAGTTAGTTAGAACTGAAGAAGCTTCTCAGATGAGAGGTGAAACGTCTTCAGTTGATTATGATATAGCACTGAGTATTAGCAATGATAAACATACCTCATTCAAACTTGGTTTGTCTTTATGTTGAAATGAACTCTTAATTCATCAAGATCCTGGAGATGTGGCAATCTAGGGGGGCATGACACGCTAGCATCAAAATCGCTATTTTTAAAACACTAAGAAGGCTCGACACAACATGAAACTTTGCTAGTAGCACCACCAGGGTCTCTACTCATGAACACGAGCATTGAGAACATTGTTTGTGTACACATAGTTTATGAAAAAGAAGGTTTTTGAACTACTCACGTTAGCTGCTGCATCTCCTGTGCGTAGCCGTTCATGAGTAGAGACCCTGGTGGTGCTACTAGCAAAGTTTCATGTTGTGTCGAGCCTTCTTAGTGTTCTAAAAATAGCGATTTTGATGCTAGCGTGTCATGCCCCTAACTCTCCCGTTGAAAATGAACGTGCCCAAAACTGAGACTACGGTAAATCTTAAAAGTGCCTCTTTCATTGGAATTGTGCTTTTACACGAAGGTTTGACTCATATTCAATCCCAAATAAAGCCTCAGTTGCTTTTTGGCGAGAGTTTTGCTTTAAAGATGTCAACTAGTGCTGTTGTGGGCATTTTCACTTTTTTATCACATTTTATACAAGTGAAGATCAATCAGAAAAAGAATTGACATTGAAAATGGGAAAGTTGCATTCCACAACCTTTTCTGTGCTCTTGGTGATGTAAGAAAAGATGGTTGTTGTTTCACCACCTGTTAAAACTGTATTGTTACAACACATCTTCTCTATAAGGTTATTGTAGTCTTCTTATTTTTTCTTCCTCCTACTTTTCCCTTTTGGAACCTGCTTTATTTTATCTTTGAGTAAACACTGCGATTACAGTAACACATAGCCCTGCTTTACTTAAACAGCTTTTATTATTTCTATCTGGGTATCTGGTTTTAGACTTACCAAGTTACCAATATTTGTTTTGTCTTTTTTCCTATTACACTGACACATGGCCCTGCTTTACTTGAACAATCACTGCTAATTTGTCTGGTAAATCTTGAGTTTCAGTTAGAGAAGCAGTTTTTATCTCCTCTGGAGGACTATATGATGCTGTGTGATTTTCTTCCCATGTGTGTCAAGCAGAATAAACCAAAGCTCTGTTAAAATGCAAAGCAGACCCCCATGCAGCCATGTGGGGGAATAGAGGCCATATTTTAGCCGTGCTCCTCGTCAGCAAAATGTTTCTGGAGGAAAGCTACTTCTACTGTGAGACTTACAGCTCTGCCAGGCTGGCCGACAGCACTCGATGCTATCAGGATTAAATTAAGGTGAATTAGAGACAAAGAGGCAGAAAGAGGAGGAAAAGGGATGATGTTAACGCAAGATTTTCCTCCAGCTGGGTGATCACTTCTTAGTCTTTGGTCATTGATCAGAGTAGAATAAACCAGCCAGGATTAAAGTAGACAAGCACAAAACCTATAGAGACTATATTTGTGCGTATGTGTGTGTACGTGTGCTATGTGTGAATGCATTGTACCGTGAGGCTGAATAAGAGTAGAAGTGGAGTGGAGTAATGGAGAAAGTTTGCTTTGGTGTTTAAAATGTTCTACTTCTGTTTAACAGCATCCTCTCAGCTTTTCTTTGGCAAATAAATAAGATTAAGTGTCAGTATCTTACTTGAGCTCTGCTCCTTTCTTATATTAAAAGGATAATTTGCGGTAATAACCGCTGTGTTTATCAGAGTCAGGGGAATTTTACATCACTGCCTTTTTTTCTGTAGCATTACATTTCGAAGATGGAAGTCACTTCTTTTGAAGTTAAATTCCCTTTTTTACTTTGTGCTAAAAAGTGTAACAACATATTTTACAGCGTCCACTTCGAATGATGAAGTTTCTCAGTCAATCCAGGTCATGGTAATTCTTAGTGCTATATTGTAACTTGAAATTGTTTCATTTTCTTAGATGTTTTACCGCTCATCTACCCGGCTTCTTCTATTCTAACTAACTGGACAAGAGTTGCAGACTTCAAACCCTGTCTGGTTGTGTCCTTACAGAGTCGTTAAGGTAGCATGTTAACTCCGAGGCCCCGTACAGACGAGAGTTGTTGGGGCCACATGGGAGTCATTGATCCAATCGTCCTTCCTGTGGGTCGTTAGGGCTAGGTGGATTCTAGGTGTGAATAGGTCTTAAGCTATCTGGGGTGCAGAAACAGAGTACCATTGTAGAAGCTCGATAATTAGTATTACAACCACACTTTGAAAAGGGAGAAATTTGTGAAACTATACACAGAGACATATGAATTGTACAAATATTTATTCAACCTTCTAACACCATCATAATTTTCACTACGACCACAGCACCTCTGTCATTTACAATCATATATAGGTAGACCTGATTTCTGAAATGAAATCTGGGGACACTTATAGTTTGGCAGTCAATGTATTTTAATACATCATCCAATATTATTTTCTATGAATAAAAAGGGGGGTTAATGACTGTTTAGTGTTTTTTTACCATAGTAGCTGTTGACAGAAAAAAAAGTTGAGTTAATTTTAACTAGTTAATATATTGTTGGCTCTTTCATCTATGGCAATGCATCATATTCTATGAGATCATCATATATTTGGAGTGTGTCTTGTGAGTCAACTTTACACGGTGTTAGAAAAAAGCCTTTTTTCAGCTTTGTGGTGAGGGATTTTAGTCCCAGTGGGTTGTTAAATGGTTTATTGCTTAAGCTAAAGAAGTCGGGTAATTTTCTTGCAAAGGAATGTTTCATCCTTCAGTTTATCACAAACATCCCAAATCTGCACATCTGGAGATACTTTGTTTTCACTTGACAGGAATGAGATTAAACATTGTAACCTGAAAATAACCAGTAAGTAAAACTGTCAGATAAATGTAGCAGAGTAAAAGTGTAAAGTATTTGTCTTTGAGATGTAGTGGAAGAGAAGCACACAGCCTGGCCAAAAAAATGTCACACACACTGATATTGTGTTGGACCGCCTTCAGCTTTGATTACAGCATGCAGAAAGGCTTATGCAATGTCACAACATTTATTGTCATCCTGAGTTGCATTATCTTTTTGCAAAGATCTTGTATTGATTATGGGAGGGTCAGGCCACTGCATAAAATCTTCTTTAGCACATCCCAAATATTCTCAGCAGGGTTGAGGTCTGGACTCTGTGGTCGACAATCAATGTGTGAAAATTATGTCTCATGTTCCCCGCAGGCTTGTACGGTAGGCACTGGGCGTGATGGATGCATCACTTCATCCGCCTCTCTTCTTACCCTGGTGTGGCCATCACTCTGGAACAGGGTGAATCTGGACATATCAGACCGCATGACCTTTTTCCATTGCTCCAGAGTCCAATCTTTATGCTCCCCAGCAAATTGAAGCATTTTTTTCTGATTAGCCTCTCTGATAAGTGTTTTTTTTTCTTCAAGGAGAAATTTGCCATGCTTTATGTAGCTATCCCAATCAGTGTTGATGGTAAATATATTTCATTAAGGCAATAAAATCCCTAGTGCGTGGTGTCTTAAAAGAAAAAGTTGGGTTATTAGAGGTTCCTCCTTTGTAAATATATTCCAAACATTGCGTTAGATGCAGCAGTGTATAAAGCATACATCGAAATACTCAAGTAAAAGCAGAAGTGCCTACAAATATAAGTACATCACTATTCTAAATATGCTTAGATGCATTCCACCACTTACTAAAAGGCACAACAAACTCGTTTCTTCTTTTCTCTCTTTAACTTTTAATTCTTACTCTGGAATCTTTAGTAAAAAAGAAAATAGGAAACCGATTCACCTGGCCTAAGAATACTGTTTGGTGATGATGCTTGCTCGCTCTTCTGCAGTTGTTTTCCCTAAAAGTAGCGCTGCAAGAAAGTTGTTTCCAGAAGGGGTAAGGGGGATTTGCAGCTGCTGTAGAGACAGCCTTCTCTGATGGCCAAAACAAGAATGCTCTTGAGATGTCAACTATACGCTCTGCTTCTGGCTGGTCTGTCTTAACTGTTATACATTTCACTTTGAGGTCTGTTTTGAAGGCATAGTTTTAAAAGAAAATTGGGGAAAGTACAGAAAATTGGGACATCTGGTCATCCCAGATTACATTATAATGGAGACAATCTTGATATAAAACTACAAGTGCAATATTCATTAGCAAAATGGTATAGGAAATTGCAAAAATGCATATTTTTATATTCTCAGCACATTTTTGCTGTCCCACATTCTGTGTTCACCAGCTAACTTTCTTTGCAAAGTTTGCATGTTCCAGGTAAATCTACAACGATAAATAGATCAAAGGAACATCATTTTGATTAATCATTTAAGTGAGTTTATTTTCAAGCAAGATACTTTTTACCAATTTACTGGTTCCAGCTTTTTAAATATAAGGATTTACTGGTTTTCTATGCATTTTTGACAGTAAATGAAGAGTCTTTGGGTTTTGGACCGTTGGTTGGACAAAAGAAGCAATTTGAAGGTGTTGCTTTTTTACATTTTATAGACAAAACGATTAATCAGTGAATCGATAAATCTAAAATAATCGTTAATTATACCAATACAAAGGTAGTAGAAGGTAAATATGATACACTGTATGATATAAAAGAGGTATTCATAAACATATTTAATAACAATGTTAGAACTAGTAGTAACTATAGTAGTTAAATAAATATAATTTGCATAAATATGTAGTTCACCAAAATAAACAATGTCTTAAATATCACATGAGATTATGAATAGTTTAATGAAAGACTTCACAACTCAATACAAGACACAAAACAATACTGAATGTAAGTTAAGTTATTAAGTTGACACTGACTGGGAGCAAAAAAGTATGAGTATTATGAGTTGTCATGGAGTATAAGATAAAGTGGCATGAAATGGAAATACAAGTATCCCGAAACTTTAGCCAAAACACAAATAGCTTTAAATCAAAAAAGACCGTACAGATCAACACAAATTACGCGTGTGTGGTGTAACTTCTTGTTTTTTGATTTCATGTTAACTGGTTAGAGCAACCACACTGGCTGTGTGAGTCGCACTTCGCATGCACTTGTCAAGTCCGAATGAGATAATAGACTGAAAATGACCTGGCGACAGTCATATCGACACCAATACCAGCTTTTCACTACAGTTTTATGTCTGTATCTGTCGAATATGTCACACACATGAAGAGAATACACAAAACAGGTGACAGTGTTTTTTTTCTCTCTCTCCCTACCTCCCTCTCTCTCCCCATCCCACATTCTCACTCTTTTAACAGGGGTAAAGGAAAATCACATCGTCATATTCACTGATAACTATCAAGGGGAAACTTAAACAATGACAATAAAATGGAAGTATGTTTGTGTGTGAGAGAGGGGTTCAGAGAGAAGACTCCTGACTAAAAAAAAACGTCAAGCTAACATGTAGCTGTCTTGAATACAATGGCCAGGTTTTTTCCTTCAGGTGCATTTGATGTGCGAAAGCGTTTCCGGCCTCTTTTTTAGTGCTGAATGTTGAAACAAAATATACAGATATCGGGGTCCCCAGTCCCACTGTAATGTCATCAGGCTGAGGACATCTTTGTAGTTCAGATGCATGCCAAAACTAGCCTCCAAGAAGGGTTTTTCTGTATGTAAAGAGAGAGGCGTTGGGGTTCGGATTGTTCCAAAAACCAAACGAACAAAAACAAAAAACATTTCAAATGTTATGTCACCAGTGTTGGGATTGATGGTAGGGCAGGTGTGGTTATCAGAAATTAATATTTATTGATAGTAATTATTAAAATTAAAGAGATGAGGAAAGACAGCCAAGATGGAGGTTGTGGAGAAAGAGAGCCAAGATGGCCGACGCGATCTGAGGAAGGTGACTTAAAAGCCCCACAGGAAAACCGTATATAATGTTATGGTAGTGATACCTTGAGACACACTTATCTAATGTTATTAGGAGTAACAATACTTGCCTTTCTATCACTCAGTGACCGGTGAACAGACTTAGGCTTGAATCACCTTCGGCTGATCCCTGACAGGAATGCGGCTTATTGAACGCTCGCAAGGTGGCTAAGCTAACACTTTAGCTCCATAGAGTGGAGTGGCTCGAATCAGCTTGTGATGACCACAAAGAAAAACATGCCACAAACTGTGTTCTACAGCGTAAAACTAACAGCAAATAAATAAATAATTTAATTTATTTATTATAAATAAATAATAAAGTAGATCCCTTGTGATAAAGATACCATAAACAGAAATGTACACATAAAAATGACATGTTAAGAGATTGTAGCCAGAAATTGTCCAGGTAATTGCCTCTAATATTATTATAATATTATTATTAACACAAATTTACAGAATCCTCACAGTATGCAGCTATCAGGTAGCAAGTTACAGAGACTGCTCAGTATAACATTGATGACAGCTAGCATCTGGTTGGCGGGGGTATGCACTCTACTGAGTGCGTACTGGTATTTAAATTCTGTGAGGTTACTGCTGTCTTTCATTTAAATATATTTTGGCCGAAGTATTATCTAATCTTAAGTGATCATCCACCTTCGACAGGATCTGTGTCTGTCTGTGTATTCATGAGTGTTTGATTCTGTTATGGTGAGTGCATGTGAATGCGTAGTGTACTGTAGTGTGTGTATGATTCTTCACTTCTTGTTCTAGTTCATACTGTACATTTGAGCAACAGATTTATCTCGTCTCCCTCTTACAGCCCCTCTCTCACATAGAGAGCTCTAGTAACTCACTCACTGTAGTCTTCTTTTCTTATCTGTCCATCAGTCTGCCAGGCTGCTTTGCCCTCTGGTTAATATCCTTAACACATGCACATAAACTTACATATTTGTCGCCTCACGAGAGTAAGGACGGCTAAGCTCAGCACAAGTAAGTGATGGATGACCAAGTTTAGTAAAACTTGCTGCCTCACATTATGCAAAGACTACTTAGTGGGCAGCTGCTGCCCTGAAACCTTGGCCGCTCAGCGATAAAAGTAAAAAACGTGGCAGCTCATCTAATCTTAACTCAAGATTCACTTAGTAGCTTTTTCTAGGCTTTTCAACTGCATGTCAGGGTCTTCATTAGCAGCTAGACTTTGCTGGGAAATGCAAGTTAGTCACCCTTCTGTTAGTAGTATTTCATCATACAAGCACCAGTTTGACAATTAATTGGCATCCTATGCAATTCTTTTGATATTATTAAAAGCTAAACTTGACCTACTCATCCTCAGATGAAGGCTTCTTCAGGAGGAGAGGAGGACAGCAGTGATGATAGTGATGACTTTGATGAAGTTCCAGAAAAAGAGGGATATGAGCCACACATTCCAGAGCATCTACGAGCCGAGTATGGTGAGTTCAGCACACACACACACTCACACACACACAGACACGCACCTCAAAATCTGACAAGTAGTATAAACAGTGAGGTTAAGCTACAAAGAAGACCTTCTGCTGCTCTAATCATAGAAGATTCACACACACACTCCACAAACAAACACACACACGTGTGTGCCTGTGTGTGAGAGTTTTTTGTTTTAATTGCCATTGGTTTTAGAAAAATAAACTAACTTTACAGATGTGAGGATTGTGGTCCAAATAATTCGAGGAAACCATATAATCAGACTGCACTGACCTTGTTCAAATTTCAATCTCAGTAATAATGTGCTTAAATTTGACATTTATTTGACAAATTATGTGGAAGTTATTATTTGTTTAACCGTTTTTTTTTTTTTAATGTGAGCTTAGTACTCTCGTTGTTTTTTTCAAACTGATTTAAGTGGATAGTAAAACCAAATATTGACAGCTTTCTTAGAACAGCAGCCATTTTTGTAACTTTACAGCAGCATTCATTGGATTTTGGGCACTTGGAGGAAGTACAACAAGCTGTTAACACAACATTGACTTCTTCTAAGCTTTTATGATTGCTTAATTACATATTGAGCAGTCTCAGTGCAACACCTGAATTCATTTGGTGTCATGTTTGTTTCCACCTGCTGGAAAGATTTAATCAGAGGGAAATTAGACTGGTATTAGCATCCATCCTGAGTTATCTGATCACAAGTGGACAGCTTAAGTCCATTAGTTCACACCATTAAAATGCATCTTGAGTGACAACACTACTCTTTTTTTGGGGAATGATAAACTGTAGGCCTATATACTGTAAATCTGAACATTATCCCCTCACTTTTAGCGCAAGCTGGAGTTTTTTGTTTTAGAAATGAATTAACCCCTGATATAGCCAGGTCTAATGTCTATGAACAGCATATTTTTCTGTTACTTGTTGGAGATTTTTTGTTGACTGTTGCTTGATTGATTTATTAGGTCTGTACATAAATAATAGATGCTGCTCTTTATGCTTCCTTTTGGGCCACTAAATTAGTCTTTTTTCCCTAGTGAGAGACTTGATAGGAGCCCTTTTCACACAGAGACACCACATTATCGCTACAATGGCGGTTTGCCAATTCTCCACCGTTGTTTGTTCACACAGAGCTCCTAAAGAGGCATGGCAGGACACGTCATGATGATGACGTCTGTGTGTTTTCAAGGTGTTTCCCTGTTGTTCTCCTGTCAATCTGAACCTGCTGACTGTTTATAATCATATGGATTCTGTTATTATGTGTGGTGATTGAGATCCTGACCCACCAAACATCCTGGAAAGTGTCAAAGTTACGTTTTTCACTCTACATTACATAATTACATAATCACCATCAGTAAACTGGACACTGTCTGACTCTCTCACTCGCGGGAAGGGAGACTGTTTTCTGGGGGAAAGTTCACTGAAGTCTCGGTCGAGAGTGCTGACCACAACGGAGATTTTTTAACCACAAACACTTGGTGAGTTAAAATGTTTTGCTGGTGACAGATGCAGTTTTCCCCCAGAAATGTGACGAAGAGTCGATAGGACAGACGGCAGTATTTTTTTTCCCTTATATAAGTTGCCAAAGACAGTTGCAATTACTATGGTATTTTTGTTTGGTCCTGTAATGTTGCTTTGTCTTTATTTAGTTGAGTGAAGGACCTGTGTAGTGAAATTTTACCCCTCGCCGCCTCTGAGACTTTCACACAGAGGCTGAGGTGGAGAATTGCCACAGGATCCCCGTATTTAAACAGCAGTGTGAATGGGGCTAGAGACTGTCAACGACAACACTAACAAAAAAAGTAAAAAATAAATAAATAAAAAAGACAGCGTAAACAATGTTGATAACAGGAAGGAAGAAAGCACAAACATTCACCTGCTGCTGAGAGAAAACTGATCAGAATGTTCAAGAGTAAAAAAAAAGACACAATCATTTACAGCCTGCCTGTTTGACTGTAGGTGTCTGCAGTCAAACATATCGTCATGCAAGAAAGTAATCCTGGTAACACTCTGGAAAAATTTGTGGTCAGATGAAACACAAATTGAGTTGTTTGGCCACAATGGCCAGCAATTTGTTTGGAGGAGAGAAGGTGAGGCCTTTAGCCCCAAGAACACCATACCTGCTGTCAATCATGGCGGTGGTAGTATTATGCTGTTACCCTGCCATTGGATCTGGTGCTCTAAAGAAAGTAAAGTTGAAAAGGATTATCTTCAAATTCTGGCCTTGACTTCCCAAAAAAAAAAGGCCAGGGGACATTTAACCAAATATTAGAATTATTGATTGTTTGTATAGTTTTGACCCAGCAGATTTGGTCATCTTTTCAGAAGAACTATGATAAATTCATTTTTGAACCAAACTTTATGAATGTTTGCTGTGACATATGTGAAGTAGCATGTGTTCCACTTATACCAACACAGAAAAATAAGAGCTGGAGAAATCATTGGAATCTAAGACTGCCATGATTACATGCTCTTTTATATTTGATTGTAAACTTTTGACCACAACTCTAGACACACTTGGTGTATCCCTTAGACTTTATATAATAAAGTTTAATAAAAAAAATAAAAATAAAAGAAATACCTTGTAAACAAAACAAAATAGTGTAATATTTGCAGAATTTATAAGAAGCCCCAAATATTTGAGAATGTATTGACACAAATATTTTTTAATTAAGTTTTCTGTACTCAACAATTCACAAAATTGAATGATTTATTTTTTCAAGGGAGTTTGGGAACTTTCTTATATATTGGTAATTGTTTACTTTATTTGTAAAAATTTGACATGTTTTCCATCAATAAAAGTATTATTATTATCCACTTTCTTAAATTGCTGAATTTACAAGAACCTACAAATTATATAGAATTAGCCATAGCTGAGGGTTTTTTTTTGTTGTTCTTGGCAACAAATCTTATACTGTTGGAAAGCCGGTTTATTTCCCTTTTAAATAGTGCCACATTTGTCAGGAACAAGCATCTGTGGGATGAACAGTAGAGCTGAGTTTTCAAGTTGTGCCCATGAAAAATTTGCCAAATCTTCTCTGCCAAACAGCTTATTCTGCTATTGACTCTCATTTGATGTTGTTTATGTGTTTTTTGGTGGATTAAATGATGCTGGGTTCTGACTGTTAAGTATGTGCTTTGTATTTGGAATGCAGCACAACCCTGTAATGGAGACAGATAATTTCTTTTCCGCAAGCATTTTCCCTGCGTATCTTTGATGGATATAGTCCTGTCAACATACCCATTTACCATTACACGCAGAGTCGTCACTGCCTACATATGAATGGCTAAAATGTATTGTTACCTTCTTGCATTGTGGTTGCATTGGACTTGTATGGCTCATGTCTCGCCTCCAGGCAGCATGCTAGGTTAGAGGTCAAATGTTCAGGCCATTAACCAACTGCTTGCTCATCTTATTGCTCTGTCAGCTACATAACAACATGTTTTTCTAAATATTAAATGGTATTTGAATGCTGGTAATATCATTATCAGCAGCCATGTGCAAGCTCCAGGCAATAGTAAACTCTCCCAGTGCTGCTCTGTCAGTCACATTCAGGTTTCTCACATCATTCATAAAGATTAATATGTGATATTTAGTGTGTTTATGTTTTTGTCTGTATTTATGCCTCCATGTTTTTGACATCATAGAAGAACATGTTGTCGACAGTGCTGTAATTGCTAGGTCAGCCATGTTATTGTCACTGTGAGCTGACCTCAGACCCCTGGCAAGTACTCCCCACCAACCTCCTGAGTCATTACATTTAAACTGAGCCTCTTCTTTACCTGTGAGCCCCTCCCTCTCTACTCCAATCTCCCTCCATTACTAATCAATTAGACGTTAAAGTAATAAGATTGTATCTGATGTTCCCAAAACAGCTGTGTGTTTGGTGTGTGTGTGTGCGCACGCATGTGTGTCTGTGTGTGTGTGTGTGTGTGTGTGTGTGTGTGTCTGTGTGTGTGTCTGTGTCTGTGTGTGTCAGGGTGATTAGTGGGTAGGTAATGATTTACAGGGGCCATACCAAATTAACAATGCAACCTTTTTAATGAGCCCCTATTAGCCCTGCACCCAGATTTTACCACCCACCCACACACATAACAGCCTGCCTTCTTGTTTCAATATAGAGAAATATATAGAGAAAACCCTGAACTGACAGAGAGATATTTTATTGTTGCAGCTTGATTAATTAAAATATACTACCAAAGAGTAGTGTCAAGCCAATCAGGTGGCGTTACTCAGCACTGAAGGTAAAAAAGCATTTGTGTTATAGCTCAGTCGCCACATCTTAGTAAAAAAAGCATTTATTTGGCTTTAGCTGGTACACTGATACTCTTATTGACATAAGCAAAAGCATCCCTCATATTTATCTAGGAGTGTCATAGGAGTGTCATATTGATGATAATCCTGATATTTAAAAATGAAATATGGATATTGCAGCCAGTTACCTAGCTAGCTACTTCAGCAGTGTGCGGTCCCTACTGCAAAATCATGTCCAGGAAAAAATTATGGTGTAGTGGGAGGGCTTTGTAGCTGCTAGGAAAATTTGTAAACACATGGTCTGTTTGATCAAAATCAGTAGCCACAATGAATAAGCCTTCCAGTTGTTTCGTCATGTTGCTGTTTGCCACTAATCTGGTATCATAATCGTAATAACTGTAAAAAATAATCGCATTAAGATTTTTGTTCTTTTACCGCATCTGTTTGCCCTACTGTTATGGCATGCTAATAAGTGCCAGTATTTCACTAGAATTGTTCTGGTTAGTTATTACTTGTTTTATCATGCTGTGATGTTTCCTGCAAAAAGTTGCAGCTGTTGATAACAACAAGCTAATTTGGTCAACATGAGTTAAAATAAGACATATTTTTATCTAAATATGAAACAATAAAAACTAGAATGCACTCAGAAGGACATACCTCAGCCAAGGCCAAAAATCCCCTATGATTTAATCAAGACTTCCAATATCAAATAAAAGGTATTTATATCTGTTGTCAAATTGTACTCACTCTTAGCGTGGCCAGTCTACAAGTGATTGTTTTTGATGTAAGATCCATGCATTATTCCTTGTGAATGTAATAAAAATGTCAAAATGCCCTATCTCAGATTGTGAGAAAGTGAGAAAAAAATCCCTGGATCCATGCCTTTATCCGGATCTGCAAGTTAACTTCATCTGTTTTGGGACTAGGCCCATCCTCCATATCTATGTTGTGTGGAAATCCATTTAGTAGTTTTTGTGTAATCCAGCTAACAAACCAACCAGCCAACCAACCAACAAACAGACACGGAGGACAAAACACAACCTCTTGGAGAAGGCAATAACAAGTAATTATTAGGATTGCAACGGTCTAAATAGTGAGCCTTTGCAATTTAATATTTTTCCGTAGTCCTCATGTGTCATTGCTCCTCTTCCTATCACATTAATTTTTTTTTCTGATTACAATAGTCTTTCTATTGCTTTCTGTCTTCCTCTAACTCTTTTCATCTCAGCCAATAGATCACATTTGTCATTTCTTCTCCTCTTTCTTCTCTTCTAATTTCTTCCAGTGTTCATTCATTCAGAGACAGCCTGGCTTGATCTCTCCACCTTCTATTTCCTCTTTCTCCATCTATATCTCCTCCTCTCTCCTTTTGCTCTCTCTTCCCCTCTGTCCTGTTCTGTCATTCTGATTATCTTATCCCTCTCTGTGCTGTCAGGACACTATCTCTCTCTTTCTCAAATTAACATTTTAATTACAGGCCCTGCTTAACCCGAGAAAATCAATACCTTTTTCCGCCTTTCATCTTTCGCTTTCTCTCTCTCTCCTCAAACCTCTACTCTTTTTCTCTCTCTTTCTCTAACCCCCCCAAACACATGCACACACCAAACACACAACTATACACATTTCCCTCCATTTGATCCGTGCGTTTTAACATCCACAATATCTGGACAAACCTCAGCCATTTGGCGGTTAAGAGCAGATGTAGTCTGCATTCCACCATTGGAGGCAGAGCGAGCCTTTTTAAATTTGATAGTCCCAAAATAACTGGATTATGTAGACCCACACACCTGACACCCATTTCCCAATCCTAAACCTGGCAAGGTTTGCAACTAATGATTTAAAACTTTATTTCAGATTCAAGATCCAGAAAAAAGACAAGACATTCCATCAAATAAATCACAATTACAGACCATAGTTTGAAAATAATATACATTAGTGTCTTATAAAGAGGCATCTGTACGAAGCAGGGTTTGGTAGAGTGTAATGCTGAAACTTATCTGTGAAAAAACACAACTTGTTACATTTTCAGAGACACAAACTTCCGTAAGCCTGCTTTTCTGTAGTTTGAACACGTGTGCAGTATAAAGTGATGTATAGTATGCTCTGAACAGAGACATACTCACTCCATCTGTACACAAACTAAACTTTAGTTTGTTGGGTGCTTGGACAGGTCATCAATATGTACATTAAAAAGAGCTTGAGGCAACATTTTCCCTTGTCTTACACCATTACTAAATACCTAGACTTTGCCCAGTTTATGCAATATCCAGAGAGTAGTGTAAATTCTCCAATACAATCTAATTAGGTGGGTACATTCTTTCTTGGTTGTGTTAAAAGAACCAACATATCATTCATAGAAAGTAAAAGGTTATGGTTAGTTTTGCCCACTGGAGTTGCATAAATGTGAGTATTATTCTTCAATTTCTGTGCCAAGGGCTCTCACAGCATCACAGATAGTCCCGGGCTTAAAGGGCAGCCTATATTGTAGATCCGTGCATCTTGAACAGGTCAGGTATGAGACCATTTGTTAGAATACAAGCTTAAGGTGTGTAGTACAAGGTTCTTATCCATGTAATAAAGTTTTTTCCAAAGCCACATTTTTTGAGTGTTTCAAAGACATAACTCCACTCCATACAGTCAAAGGCCTTGGCAGCATCCAATGACAAGATGATTGTTGGGTGAGTAGAGTCACATGTAATGTATTGTAAGTTAAACAGTGTTCTGATGTTGTCAGAACTGTAGCAATTTGCGATAAAGCCAGATAGGTCCAAATGAGTTATGCTGCCAATAACCTCTGACAGCAAGAGCTAGAGCTTTTGCTAGAATTTTCTTGGTCACAATTAAGGAGGGAGATAGGTCGGTACCCGCGAGGGTCCAAAATATCTTTCCCTATTTTGTGGGTGAGAGATATAACTGCAATGTGCGTAGATTGTGGTAAGGATCCTGCTTTAAAGGCATCTTTATAAACATCAACTAATAAAGGGCAGATAATATCTTCAAAGGTTCTGTAATAATCGGTGGGGAGGCTATCTGTCCCAGGAGATTTATTGAGAGGCATAATACTTATAGCCTGAGAGATCGCCTCTATTCTCAGTGGAGCATCCAGAAAGTCTCAGTCACTATCAGAGTTGTGGGAGATTAAAGCTGTAAAAAAATCATTGAACCTTTGCTTGTCTTACTCACCTTATCATGAGTAAAGAGACGTGTAAAATGATCTAAAACATTTATCTATTTCGAGGAAGTAGAAATGGCCCCATCTATCCGCCGTATACTTGCTATGTGGTTCATATTATTTAGCTGTTTTAACCTGTTTTTTTGTCCATCTCCCAGTAAGTTTGGTTAGTTTGAAATAAGGCGTGCTCTGCTTTGTTATTATACCCTTTATTTAATAGATATCTAGTGATAATTTTTCTGTTCAATGTAGACCTATTTTTAGCTTGAGAGTTTAGAGTTTCAAGAGTTTGTAGTCCATTGATTGAATATTCTGTTATCTGGATGCATCAGGATTTTATCTGGATGGGTCAGTCCCCAGATAAATTTCTAATAAACCTAAATTTGAGGCTAGCTGTCTGATGGCAGCAGCCATCTCTCTGCATTACCTCCTCATCCATTTAAATCCTGGTCTAAAATTTTATTAAAGCCACCTCCTTATTTTATTTTAGTGTTTTCCAGTTGTAAATGAAGTTGGGAAAGGTAAAAAAAGAACTTCAGATTATCTGCATTGTGTGCGTAAATATTAAAGCTGCAGTCTGGAGTGATGAGAAAAAAGTCGACTTCGCCAGAAAATTGGAACAAATATAGCTCCCAGGTCCCTCCTTCTTCCTCTCTGCTGCGCTGCAGTCCTGCCTTCAAAGCCCCTCCCCACAGAGGAGCCTGCTGTGCACGAGCAGGCTTGTAACCAAGGTAACAGAGGAAGCCAGATAACCAAGATGGCGCTTTAACATCGGGTTGAATGCTCATTGCTTTGGTTGGACAATGGTAACAATGTAAGCCCTGATTGTTCTATTTCTGATCATTACAACTAAATTACAATGGCGAGTGCCTCATGCTGAGTCACTGTAGATATCCTGAGTAACAAACAATATTCCTATTGGCTTCAACGATACCGGCTGCCAGCAGCGTATGCATGATTGACACCTCTCAGACATTATAAGCATATGCTAGACAGTGAGAAAAAAGACATATAAAGAAGAATTATAATATATATGATATATATAATTATATATAGATATTAAATATTACATTTTGCAAGTTTGTACTATCATAGTATATCAATCTAGCAGGTTAGGAGGCCTTACACTTAGGCACTGGAGTCAGTTCTTCCCGGCTCCCTGGCTCCCATCCGTCTCTTGATAAACTCTGATGCTCCCTCGGGCATGTTGAATCGATGGCGGGGAAATTAAATGTATACTCCACTCCCCTGTTTCTCAAATTCAGCTTCACCTGTTTGAAGGAGATCCTCCTGTCAATGAGTTACTTGGAGTAATCAGGGAAGATCATGATCTTGGCTCCTTGCAATGAGATCTATCCTTTCTCCTGAGCTGCACGAAGTGTCTCCTCTTCAACCTGGTAGCAAAGCATGATGGGCCGGGGGCCATTCTCCCTCCTGCTGGTCTCATCTTGGCTCGCCAGCAGGTGTCCACAGGTGTCGGGATCTGGCGCTCCAGCACCTGTATGTCCAGGTCATCTATGTGGTCTAGCAGTTTTTTCTATTTTCCTTGCATGGCCTCAATTTGATGTTAAGATGTATCCGCGTTGTTCTCCAGAGCAGCAACTCATCCTTTGGCTTCAACGATACGGGAAGTCAGCTTATTCATATTCCCCTCGATGTCTTCCACAGTCACCATATTTCTTGTTCAATATTTAGTGTAGACACACAAATTGCCCTTATTGCTGAGGCCAGGAATGTCACCAGCAGCCACATGGTGTGGGACATCTTCTGGTGGTGTACTAAAGAAGGCATCCATGTTCCTGCTAGCTTTAGCTGGCTGTGTTGGAGACAAATCTTTGGGACACTGAAGCTTCTGAGGCTCTTGATCAGGCATTAATAATGTAGTTGTAGGGAGCTGACCAGTTATTTTTGTTGCTAACCACTGTTCTGCATGTGAAGAGCTTGGAGTGTTATCAATACACTATTATCTACTGACAAGTTTATGGAGCAACTTCCTCAAGCTGCCATCTCTATCGAGAGCCCATGTGTTCCCCCAACTGTCCTGTTCTTACAGGAGCCCCTCCACTCTTTAACATCAGAGGCCAAGCTTGGTGGATGTATGTTTTTTATATCCCCCTTTTTTTAAGTATAAGCACAAAATAAAGCTATTTGTCAAAAATTATAAAACATTGTCAGGAAAGACCATAGAAATACCAAAACACGCTTGGGGCCGAAACACCCAAGTGGAATAGCTTACAGGAGCACTGTTTTGTGCACCTTACACAGCAAGGAGTACAAGGTTAAAATATTACCTCATTTTATAGTTGAGAATGTCCATTTATTTACCAAAATCCCTTTACACTGATATATATATAGATATATATATAGATATATATATTTTTAATTGCTAGCAGCAAATACTGGTATGTGCAATTAATTTCAATTAATCAATCACAAAGCTGGATTTCTGTAATTGCTTGACAGGCCTAATTGTTAAACTACCATGACAACACACATTTCTATCCAAGCAGTAAAAAGAGTAAGCAAATATAGTCCTACTATTGAAACAGGATAAGTGGAGATCCACTGAACAGGGCAGATCATTTGCATAGTGTTTCACCGACCACACGCACACACAGAAACATAACTTATCCTGAATGTTCAGATCTCCCTTTATTCCTGTTGGCACTGTAAATCTATGAACTGATAGCCAAATCAGTCATGACAAACCGACAAAAATACAATATATAGTAAACTTTGTGGAAAATGTTGTATTGATCTACAAATGTATGGATTACATGAGACATACTGTTTCCTGTATGCTGCCAGTGGGGCTACAGGTTTTTATAAGCAGCAGAGAAACAACAGGCCGGCGAGGTGTGGTACACAACACTCAGGCATTCAAATTGATCTTAACATCCCTTTATCTCTGTTTGCAGGTTTGGATCCGTCTCCTTCCACATCAACAGTCACAAAAACTCCTCCTGTTAAAAGACCTACAGCTCCTCCTGTGTCCTCCTCAGCCAGACGCTTAAAACAACTGGCAGAAGAGGTGCAGGATCCAACATGTGCAGCTGCCACACTGCTCCGCCTAAGACAGAACCTTCCTCCACCCACAGACCCCAGGTACACCCACCGACAAGTCCTGTCGCTTTTCCTTCACCTTCTCTGACATCTTTTCTCATGTTCTCAGCTCACCTCTACCTGTACCCGCTCAGTGTGCCATGTCACCCCCGTGGTCTAGCTTCAAACTTTACATCTCATAAGTCCATTTCGAATCCTAGGACAGATAATGAACCAAAAGCTGAAGCCAGGAAGAGAAAATATGTGTTACCATTGTTTATAGACCATACAGACGAACTCTCACAACACTGAGGGACACTATGGTGTCCTCTCCTGACCTGCTTTCTGTTATCTTAATAAATCACCTCAGTGACAGAACTACAAGGCTGTGGCTAATACAATTTTAAGTTTCCCCATGTCTTTGAAAATTGTATTTCCAGTTTGAGCCCACTGAGTCAAACCCATTTTGTGAAGCTATCACTGCATGTTGTTAAAACTGTTTGGCTTTTATTAGATAGATACATTAGACACAGTTACAATGGCACAGTGAACAGTAATGTTTAAGTCCTGATTGAAATGAGCTTACAGTTTTAGTGGACCTCATGTATTCAGGAAGCTTGTCCCACAGCTGAGGAGCATAGAAACTAAAAGCTGCTTCGCCTTGCTTGGTTTTGATCTTGGAAACACTAAGTAAACCTGACCTGAGCTGATCTGAGGGGACTTTGGATCCTCCAAGTAGATGTAGGTTTTAGAATCCATCCTTTGACACACAGGAAGCCTCTGCAGTGATTTAAGGGCCATGGTTATGTGCTCCACTGTTTTGTGTTAGGGAGGACTTAGGGATGTTATGATATTCCATAAGCATCCATCTGAGCAAGGGGGGGGGGGGGGGGG
>CAEMYA010000462.1:2985859-3017275 GCA_903131615.1 Diplodus sargus | reverse complement strand
GGGCATGTGCAGTTGTGTTCAAAAGTTTACATCCACTTGCAAAGAACTACAACTCTCATTTTTCTATAATTGTCACAAAAAACATTCATGAAGTTTAGTTCAATAATTATTTATTAGTCTTCTGGAAATGTGGCCAAATCTGCTGGGCCAAAGATACACATACAACAAATTGAATTACCAATTTTGGTGATTATAGAAAGTTGCTTTGCAGCATGGCCACTTATCTTCTTGTTAGTGAATATGATTAGACTCAGTCACAGCACTACAGTGGGAAAGTTTAAGGAGCTCAGTATTGATCTGAAAGAGTTCATTATTGATTTAAACAACTCAGAAAAGTCACTTGGAGCCATTACAAAGCAGTTACAGATCCTAAATTCAACTGTGCAAACAATTGTTTGTAAGTATAAAGAACATGGTACAGTTATTTCACTAACATGATCAGAAAGAAATGCAAACTATCACCTGCTGCTAAGAGAAATTTGAGCAGGATGGTCAAGAATCAACGAAAAAACAAGTCTGCAATGAATCAGAAGCTGCTGGGAAATGTCAGTGTCCACTGTCAAGCATGTTTTACATTGCCATGGGCTGAGAGGCTGTCGTGCAAGAAAGAAGCAGTTGCTGCAGATGGGGCACCTTAGAGCTCGATGAATTCTTCAGAAAACCTAAAATAAATCAGCCAGAAGATGAAGTATATGTTCAATACACATATACTTTATACATGTTCTTGGTATGTAAACTTTTGCCCACTTCTACAGATGTTAAGTAGGAGAAGCCTGAGAATATACATCTGATTTTTGTTCAGACTGATGACTACCAATTGACACAAAGCATTCCTATCTCTTGAAACTATCAATCTTGATATCTTACAGTCTGTCTTTCATTATTTTGTGGTCAACTGTGTCAAAGGCAGCACTGAGATATTGCAATACCAAAACTGACTTTTTGATGTAGTTGATTATGTAGACTCATAGAATAAGTTAAGTAAAATTGCAAGACACTTCAAACTAGATGAAGTATCCATCCCAAGGTCAAAAAAGTCCTAAAAAGTCAATTTAAGTGTGAAATTAATTGAGTGAGATTATGTTGAAAGTGCTTGTTATTTATCATACAGATCCTACAGCATCATTAGAGATAGGTGACGTTACCCCTAGATGTTGCGAAAAGAGAACTGACCTCTGGGAGCATGCATTAAAATAGGCCCCAAGGGTTGACCCCCTAATGACCAGGCTAATTAGATCAATCTTACTGCCCTATAGACGAGTGATGTTCAGCCACAGTTAATTCATACCTTTTTTTTCTTTTTTTTTCTTCACGATTTGGAAACTATACACTACACCACAGTTTAGTCTCCTGCCCACACAGAGCAGTGTCACGGTCTGATGGACAGTATCTTCTGAAGTTTTTAACTTCATATGATTGGTGCTGTCCAGGTTATCTTACTGTTTTCTTACTTTCGGTCAGTATACTGTATATAAATCTTTCCGGTTTGCAGCCAAACTGTAAGTTGAGTTTGTTCGTGCATGATGCTGTTTGAACTCTCCCTGTACATGTCTGTCCTCCAGCTGCAGCTCCTCAGCTCCGAGTTCACAACAGCCCAGTTCAGACCAGAAGGCTGCTGATGCTCCTGTGGTTCCTTTTGGTTTGGACCTGTACTACTGGGGCCAGGAGCAGCCCAACGCTGGCAAGATTGTCAAGTAACACACACACACACACGCACACACACACACACACACGCACACACACACACACACACACACACACCGATGTGGGTCTCTGAATGCTGATGTGTAGAACGATTTTTTTGGTTTCGTTTCATCCTTTCTTGTGCAGGTCGGCCTCTCAGCATCAGTTCTGGTTTCACGCTGAGGGAGATGTGGAGGTGGAGAACAAGGAGCTCTTGGCAGAGAGCAAGAGCAGATACATCTCCTTTCCTGGAAGATTCATTCCTGTCAGCCATTACTGCAGAGCTCCATTGGACAATGGAAGCTTGTGTCAGCGACAGGACCGCCTCAAGGTAACAGGATAAACACAGAGTGACACTAGAGACATGTCTGAGTCCTTCTGTTTGCCGTACTCGTGTGTGTGTGTGTGTGTGTGTGTGTGTGTGTGTGTGTGCGTGTGCGTGCGCGCGTGTGTGCTTTTGCACTCCCGTCCTCCAGTGTCCTTTCCATGGCCGGATCATTCCTCGAGACGACAAGGGTCGACCCATCAGGCAGGAGGACCAATTGAGAGAGGAGAGGAGGAAGAGAGAGGAGCAACCTGGTAAGGGTTGAACACTCACATGCTCACTGACCATTCTTGACCCCTCTTAACTGGAACCGAAATCTTCCTTGACCCTTTAAGAGACTGCATCCAAACATGCTTCCTAAATATGTTGCCATGGTTCTGTGGTGGAAAGTGTGTGCAAACCCACATCGATAGCCAAAGTAACTGCATGAAGAGGAACAACAACAGCTGTAGGAACACTGTGCAATTACAAGTACAGCATGCTAAAGCACATATATCTGAACTGATGCTGCAAAAACACACGCAATAATTATGCAAAGTGTAAAAGGTATTTTTCTTTCCATTGGATCAAATAATACTGTATCTAATGAAAGTAATTATTATTACCTTGGCATAATACAGAAAAATACTGGTGAACTGCTGGTTCATGTTTGACATAGGAAACAAAAAAATCTCTGTAAGTCAACTTCGACTTACATGCTTTTTCCTGGAGATTTTATCCATATTGGCTTGCTCAGTGAGCAACCTGAGGATGACCCTGAAACGCACTGGAAAAAACAGGAGAAGAAAAACCACTGTAGCAAGTGGTCCTCAAGGCAAATGTTTGTGGTTTTTTTTACTAGCCATTGCTGAGTTTTCCTCAAAAATCATGTTGATGTGGAGCCAAACTGGCTCTGATGGATGGATGAAAAATTAAGGGAATACTTAAATCATACATCTGATCATTAGGAATTATTTAAGTTAAAAATCGGGGAATGCCAATCGAGCTGCACGGTGCTGGTCTGTGAGCACAGGTCCCACTGGAAGATGTCGGGCCCTCATGCCACCCTCAAACTACAGAAGAATCAGTCAGAAGGATCAGGAGAGAGCAATTGTATGTGGCCACCAAATGCAAAACCATTCCCTGTTTGGGGGTTGTCTTGCTTGTGCCTCTCCATTGCACCTGTTATCACTTTCATTTGCTCCAAAGCAGGTGAAATTAATTCACAATCATGTGCACTTCCTAAATGGACAGATTGATATCCTGTAACTCCTGTAACTAACTTTGTTTTTCCTCAGTGCTTATAGTGGACGTGTTTCAGATTATTGGAGGAGTTTCAGCTCTCATCCAAGAAGCATCTTCAGTTCTAACTAACTGCAGGGGAGTTGTCCTTATAGAGTCATTAAGGACACATGTGAGCTCTGAGTTTCAGAGTCTGGGGCCACATGTGGGTCATTGACTTAACCAACCTTCATGTGGGTTGCTAGGGCTAGGTGAGCCCAGGTGTCAGTGGCTGTTGAGCTGTCTGGGGAGGGAACTCAGTACTGCATTGTAGATGGGTGATAAGTAATGTCTCAGCCGACCTCCTCTGTTCAAAGACGGTTGTTCCAGTTTGAAGTAGATGGATTTCTTTACTCCGCTTTGAACTCATGTGTCTTCTCATAATGTTTACATTATTGTCCTAAAAGGAATGATTTCTCTCCTTCAGATGTTTGTTTTATACTGTGACGATTAAGTCATTTCTTTGAGGAGTGTGTTTTCCTTTTCATACAAGAATAAAAAGGACAGATCCTAGTGGCAGTTAAGTGACGTATAGTCTGCATTGTGCTTCTCACTCTCGCAGTTGTGCTCGCACTCCTTGGGTCACATTCACACCTACGAACGAGTTAGAGTAACAGATTAGATGTTTTTCCACCTTAATGTGGTGTCCACCTGTGGTAAATTCAATTTATTGGACATGAGTTGGAAAGGTAAACCTCATAGGTTTACCTTTCCAACTCATGTCCAATAAACAGGCTTTTCACAATTCCCTATGACATAGGGTATTGTTAAAAGCCTGTATTGTTTTGATGGCTGCACATTATAAACACAGCTTCATCGCAAATGCAAAGCATCAAAACAAAAAGGTCCTAGCAGAGGAGCTTCCACCGTGGTTAATTGAATACATTGGGTAGGAAGCTGGTGAGGGATCTAGTCATTGTTACTAAGCTAGTGAAGTCAGTACTGCAGCTGGGGGATAGCATGAACCTCCTGATGAAGCTGCTCACTGACAGAGGAAAAGAAGCAGGTGGTGAAATCCATCAAAGGAAGCTCATGGCTGCATAGGAATGTGGTCTTTACACTACTACTACTTAGTAGAAGGGCCACTTAGTCTGTTAATTAGAAAAACAAAAAGAAAAACAAACTTCCAAATTCAAGTTTCTCTTTTACCAAACTAAGGCAAGTTTTATTGCCTTTTTAATTAACTCTAAAACAAAGTACAGTGTGGTGCAGGCCGCTGTCCTGTTTTCCTTCATCAGTATCTGAAAAGTGCTACTAATCTGTCTTCTCTTGTAATTGGCGGTACTTATCTGTGGTACTGGAGCAGTCAAAATGCACATAGAATCCTGGAGGTAGAAAATACCTGGACTTCCACAATCACAGGATTTCCCTCGATTTTTCTTCTTTACCTTAACTGCATTATTATCTAGAACTAGAATTTAAAAGCGCGTTGACGGATTATGAATCAAACACACTGACAGTAATACCAAACATAGGAGTCCAAGCAGCTCACTGACTGACTGGATTGACGCTCCACTTCATTCTGGATTCAGTCTCTCTCACACACATCCTGGTCCTTGTGCTTAGAGCATGGCTGAGAGATGTCTGAATAACCAAAGACCCCAGATGCCTCTGTGGATATGTGCGTGTGTGGCCTGGCCCCTGTCCCTATGCACATGCACACACTCACACTCACACACACACACACACACACACACACACACACACACACACACACACACACACACACACACACACACACACACACACACACACACACCCATCTGGAGGGGCTGAGAGGTGTTGACAGAGGAAAGAGCGCTGCTGCAACTCTGATTAAATTCAGAGGACTATCTTTTTCTCTTTGCTGTCTTCTTCTTTCTTTCCTTCCTTTTTTTTGTCGTCATCATTTTCATAAATGATACATTTTCATAATTTTTTTTCCATCTCTGTTTTTATTCTTAATTTTTCACTTTCCTTTTCTCTCAAACTCCTAAGAGCACAAGATCAAAGTAATAGAGGACACACACCCAGACACACAATGCAAATGCAGCTGCTCCTCTTTCAGCTGCAATTATTCTCCTAAATACACCAGCTGCTTTTCAATCCCCCCTCCCCCCACCCCAGCACCCCCCCACCCCAACAAATGCACACACTGAGCTGGGGTCAGTGTTTTGACAGAGTGCAGAGCACAGCTTCAAACCCATCATAATCACAGTGCAATTACTTAGCATTACTGCAGGTTTATCTCTCATTCCAACACACTACATCATTAACTAGAATTGTCTCTTTGTGTAGACCACAATTACTCTGCATTACAGCCACTTTTACTTTATCGCCTAGAATTATGACATTACACTTTTCATTAACACCAGAATTGGATCCAAATGAGCCTAGACGTCACAGTTTGTGATTTATTCTCTGTAAAACTGTGCAGTATGAGCTCATTTATGTTATCAGCTGTAATTACTTCATTACACTTATCTTTAACAAGAATTTATGTTAAAAGTAAATAAAAAAATCAGTTTTAGCAAACTGTTGCATGGCTTCTTGACTTACCTCTCTATTGTGTGCTTCAGTCCTAATTTTCTCTTTGTCATTGCCCTGTGTTCAGTTAGGAAGATAATATTGTTTTTCGTTTCAGTATTTTTATAAAAGTAGTGATTCTTTTTTTAATCACACATTTACTTCAAGTAAATAAAAGTAAAAATCTCTTTGCTCCATGTTTAAATTACCATCTTTGATGTTATGTGGAGCCAAATCTCAGGGAAAAATTGAAGGGGAATTCCATTACTTTTAAACCTGTGCCTGACATATTCTTCTTTTTGGTACATAAATTGTTCATACTTCATCAAAAAGTTTTAACTGGGTCCAGTGTATCACCTCAGCTGGAAGCAACAACATGGCGCCAATGGCGGCAAAATAATCCATTGGGCCAAAGCAGATCATCAAAGTTATGTCCACTAAAAGTTCCTGACAGGCTGAGGTTGTTATTCTAAGAGTCTAATAACATTACAGAAACCATTCCTATTGAGAGAGATCTTTATGTTAAATAATAAAACAAGACTCATGTGGTCACAAGGTAAAGTCTAACTCTGAAATCTTGCAAGAGGCAGTTGTTGCCTCATGTAGATGGTCACAATAACTTAAATATTTAGCCATAACTTTGATAATATATTCTCACTGGCAGTTCCTCCAATTAAACTCCACCTCTTCTCCAACTCATGCTTCCACCATTGTGTTCCTCTAACAACTTGCACCTCGCAAGAGTTCAAAATAAGACCTCTCTTTGAGCAAGATTTCTGTTTCTGGTTCCGAAACATCTCAGATTGGTGTCACCCGTCCAGCACAGCTCTGTTGCAACAGACACTGAAAAGCTTTGGAATGCTTTCAAAGTAAAGCTGGCTAAAGACAAGCTTATCCGGTATCATAGCACATGTTCAAATATGACATTCAGGCCTGTGTATAATAGCACAGACTGACTGGTGACTGACAGAAGTGTGAACAAGCTTCCCAACATGACGACCCCTGAGCTTTGTATATACCTACAGTTTAATATGTTCTTGTGCCAATTTCCAAAAACCATAGTAAGCATCTGGTATAGGAAAATTTCATCATACTTCTTCTCACTTAAACGATTCTTTTCTTTGTGTAGACTGGCGTGATCCAGAGCTGATGCGAGACATTGAGGCTGCAACAGGAGAAGACCTGGGTTCTGACAGGGTGCATAAGAAAGGGAAAGGGAAGAAGAAGAAATTCCCCAACCTCAGTGATGTGAAGCAGACCGCCAACACAGCCCGCTCCAGGCTGGAGAAAAAAGTATTTAACAAGTACGTCACTTCCTGTACTTCCGTCTTCTGAGATATTCAGACCTTTTTAGCTCATACACTCAGTTCCCAGCACTGGATCCCATATGCATTTCAGTAGCATCTTTCAATCTTGTATTTGACCTTCCCAGATTGTGGAATGCCCTCATCTTTAAATTATGTTAAAACACAGATTTTCTGTCAATTATTTTAAGTTTTAAACCTAACTCAAAATATGTCATTAGGTATTTTTCCAGATTGTGGAAATCTCCCTCAAGTTAGAAATATTTCACAGGTTGATTGGATTTCTCCATGATGCCTTAACTGACCTGTATGTGTAAAATCAGCCGAGTGCTCTTTTAAAATTGTGACAGTAACATTGTCATTGATTTGAACTTCACACAGTGAAGCCGACATGCTTCACTGTTCACATGAACTACAAACATATTCTGTCAACCATAACACATATTAAATTCAGGTGGTGACTGTTTATTTGGACAGGCAGTGTGTATCATGGCAAACTTGAGTTGTGTTGATTTCTTCTACTCTTTTTTTGTGTTGAATGAGTGGAACCCACGACTACTTTGTTACAAAAAGTGTATGAAGTTTGGTTCAAATTTGAATTTTATTATAGGTCTTCTGACAATGTGACCAAATCTGCTGGGTCAGCAATATATATATAGTAATCCTTGTATTTGGTTAAGTGTCCCTTGACAGATGAAGGCTTTTTCTTTGTCCATGTGATCAGCAACTCTAGTGGAACTTTACGGTGTCACATCTGGAGAACACTGGGGTTGGATATTTGTCGTCCACCTTGAAAATGTCCAACAGTCACATTTATTCAAAAACATATTCAGCTTATTAGATAAATGTTTATCAACCAATTATCCTTTTAATGTATGTAGAAAACAATCTGTAATGATCTCTGTTCTATCCTTTCTTCCAGGAGCACCATGCGCAGAGTAGCTCAGGTGATGAGTAAAGCTGATGGAAGAAAACATGACAAGTTCTCCAACCAGTTCAACTATGCTCTTAACTGACCTTCAGACAGCTTTATATTCCTTCAAGTGAAATGAGATGGACTGTTTTTCTGTAAGACTTTGTTAACTTTCTCACACTGAGAGCAGGAAAGATTTTAATTTATTGATTGTGCACACACTGTGTATGATGAGATTAACATGATTGGAATAACAATCAAACATTGAACACTGATGTATTTGGAATGATTATAATTGTGCTTGTCAAGGTGAAGCTTGTTTAAGATGTGATCATTCACCAGAGGTACACCCATCCTCCTGAAAGATGTGTTCTGCTTCTTCTGACTACGTGTGCAGCGTCTGACACACTTAATGGAAAATGAGCAGCGACCAGAAAATAAAACCTTCCTCTCTTTTGATATCATTTATCAATACATTTTCAGCTTAATATTGCCTTTCTGTCAGCCAGGTCCAGTTCATCATGTATTGTTGACACAATATTTTCCTCATTTTTTCTAGCATTCTCTAGTTCAGTGTTTTGGTTTATATTTGTTTTGTGTTTCTTGCTATGAATGAACATGATGCCAATTAAAAAGATTTTTTCAAGAACTAAAATGTTAGTCTTTCCTCTGCTGTATTTTTGTCTTTGTCCTGTCCTCCACTTAATGAGCTTAATTCAGAGTTTGTTCCGCAATCACACCTGCTGCACAATACTGTTAGAAAGTTTGGTCAGGAAGACACTTAAGAATTAATTGAGAATTGCCCACACTGATTTAGGTCAGATCAAAGATACATGTTACCGACACTTTTACTGATTGCTAAGAAAACGATAACTGTTAATTGGAAGGATCCAAAACCACCGACCATAACTCAGTGGGTACAGAGACTGAAGAGGGTCTACACAATGGAGTAAATGACTGCAAGCCTACAACTGAAAATGGACACTTTTGAACAAAGATGGGACCGTATTACTCTCTATTTGGAGGACTAATGGAGGAATATGGGTTATTATAAGACTGTCGTGTATCTCCAGGATTGATATTGTACTGTTGTTACTCCCTTGGGTGCAAATATCTATTCCCTGTACAATTTCTCTTTGTTTTCAATTGCATTTTATTTATTTGTATCTCAATTCATAGAGTCCTATGTCAGTGAATGTTTTGTTTTGTTTTGTGGAAAAATGAAAAATAAAAAGTAAAAAAAAAAAAAAATGGCCACACTGGTAGGGCAGGTTTGGTTATTAGCAATGAATAATTATAGTAATTATTGAAAATAATAATTAGGAATAGGAGTTAGCAAATAAGAGTCAGCAGTCCACAAAACTCCCAATAAAATGCAGCTTTAATGCATATGTAATGTGTCTCCACAATAAATAAATAATAAAATATCAACATATGCCAAATGTTTAGGGCTCCAGGATCAAATAAAAATAGTTAGCAGTGTACACATCCATGTTAACAATGTGTTGAACAGCTATACAAATGTAAACGTCTTAAAATTAAGTCCTGGACAACAAGGGTGCCTCCATAACCATAGGAAGCAGTTTTACTTTCCAACACTATTTTAAACTCATTAATAAAACTCTCAAGTCCGTCAACAAACCTCAATACACTCACACTACATTTAGTTTTACTTAAGGGGTCATTATTGGTGGTTTTAACTGTATTCTTCCCAATTTTCCTCTGGGGAAAGGGCGGATACCCTTGCAGTAAGGAACCTGGGCGCAACATCACCTATGCTCATTAGTTCACCTCTTCTCTTTCCTCACAAACTAAGGCTTCCTCTCACGTAGATTGTGGAAAGAATCAGTTTGGTTCTTAGGATTAATACTAGTGTTTTGTTTTTATAATTATCAAAAAATAAAGGTTTGAATAATGATTAACAATATTACAAAAAAGACAAAAGTGTTTACACATTTTGAGTGTACCACACAAATCCTACAAAGGAAAATTGACCCCTGACACTTGACCTATATCACTCAAACCCCAAAAATTCAAATTTCATGAAAACCAGTAGTTCAGAAACAATCAATTAGATATGTGACATGTAGCGAGGGATATGGGTAGTGGGTGATGGCTTGGGACTGAAAGGTTTGCAGATGGGGATGGGGTAAAATAGGTGAGTATAATGCATTGGCTGGTCATCGATGACATTCACTGTGGGATGTAGCCGGTAAACTGGTTGGCCAAGGGATGGATAAGTGAACATATGACCAGGTCCGTCTTTTTTTGGTGGACTGCCTCAGGGGGACAGGATGGACAGGATGGACAGGATGGACAGGATGAGGTTCTTCGGCTTCCTCCACCTCAATGACTACCTGAGGTATCTCTTGGTCAATTTCAGGCTGCAGCTGATCCATTTAAAGTTAATACTCAATTTGTATCTCTGGTACCTGCTTCAAGATATTTTCCATTTCTTGTTCCAGCTCAACATGAATTGTCTCTCCAAGGTGCGACTCATTCAGTCCAGGTTTGTATTGTAGCACGCGCGTAACTCTGATTTGTGAGGCTACCCTCACCATGGGGGTTCTGCACTGGTATACATAGCCAGTAACGAGAAATACCTTCCTCTTCCTTTGAGTCACTTGGATCAGAGATCTGTGGAGATCCTGTGGTCTGCAAAGTCTATGAAGACCTCTCTGTCCTTCTGTGTGAGTTAAAGGTGTTAGCAAAGGGGCTCTGGGGTTGCTCTTCTGGTAAGTCATTACCTGTAGCAGCAGCTTCCGTGAGCGGCCTCCTGATTGAGAGGACTCAGACTCAGACTTACTTTGTAAACAGGCTTGTCCCTAACTTGCTCTTTCAAGATGTAGATGGCCTTCTGCTAATAGGGTCTGTGCTTACAGGCACCCCCTCATTCACTGAGGTTAAGGACAAGGACTCCCAGGCTGCAGGGTAACGCCTTTGCACCGCCTATCATAGTACTCCGTCCCCTTGGAGATTGACTGGTGGCTGTTCGCATTCAGTATGATATGCTTCAATCATTCATCATGCCCATTTCTTTGTATAGCCCTTAGGAGTTTGAGGTAGCTCTTGATTTGTGCAATTGTAGGCATGAATCATGTGGGGCACATTGTCTTACCAATTCTACTTTTCTTACTCTCCAAGGGTCAGAAGTATTTGTAATAGGGTAATGACACTTCCACACACAGCTCAGACCAGGGGAGGTGGGATTTAAACCAGCGACCTTCCAATCACTAAATGACCTGCTCTACCCACTGAGCTACAGCCGCCCTTCATGAACGCCCAGTAGAATCGCATCTTCGCTATGCTCAAAACCTTTTCAGTGCCATGTGGTTATGTAGACGAGTGAGAGCTGTTTGCTTATAGGTTGCAGGAAGGACCAGTTGCCTTCTACCTGTGGTTTTCCGGTAGAGTAGGCCATTATTCCATGCGCAACCTGTTTCACACTTGTAAGAGCCTCCTTGTATGTTTCCATCTGTAGTTGTCTATAGATTGTGCTTTGTTTTCCTTCAAATCTATAACCTTTCCAATCGCAGGGTTGTTTCTTTGTTCCCTCAACAGTTCATCATGACCAACTGGCCTGCAGAGGCTCCATGCGAGGTTGGTTTGAGGCAGCTAAGTTGAGGTCCGCCATCCAGGCAACATCCCCCTGTTGGGCCCCTTAACTTGACAGGCCAATGTTTGATGTCAGGGTGGAAGTCAGCAAGTTCTCCCACCCAGTGGTGGCCCAATGCATTGAGCTTGGCAAAGCTTAGCTTAAAAAGTTTGTCAGATAGGACAGTCAAATGAGGTGCATAGTATAAATAGTCTTTGAACTTATGGCATACAGCCTATTTTAGTGCCAGGAATGCTTTCCACTATGCAAGTGATAGTTCTGTTCTACTCATGTTAAAGTGACCCATAGCCTCTTACTCTCATTTTCCCATCCTGGACCTGATGAAGAACTGCAACAAGACCCTTTTGGGAAGCATCTGTATAGAGTGTGAAAGGGGGGTGAAATCTGGGTGCGCCAGCACTAGGGGTTTATGTCTATCAGATGTTCAAGGACCAGCTGGTGTTCCTCTTTCTACTCTAAAGGGGTTTGAGAGGACATCTGGGGAACTTTTGTCTTTGTGCGTGAAAATCGGGGTTGCCGTGTGTTGGGCTTCACCTGAAGCAGGTCATAAAGGGGCTTGCATATGCACGAGACGTCTTGCACATATTTGCGATAACTCAAGAACCCAAGCAACTGCATGACATCATCGCACTGCCTTCTGGGCTCCATGCTCACATCCTTTGCTGACATATATTGATCAACATATCAGACCTCATGCGGAAAAGCTCACACTTCTCTGGTTTCAGCCTTACTCTGTGGAGCTGCAAGGCTTGGAGCGCTTCTCGCTGGCACTCATGCTGGAGCTGACTCTCATGCTGGAGCTGACTCTCTTACTGTGTTTTCCTGTGTTACACAAACAATGCAGTGCTGTGTGATGTAACATTTAAGAAAGTGTAGTAATAGGAACTGTTATTGAGTAACTGTTTTATTGTGATTATGGTATTTTTATGATCCTGATTGTTATGGATCATTTGCATGGTGCAAAACTTTGTCCTTTCCAGCCCTTACAGTGGCTAGGTCACAGTATGTCCTCAGACTTGGATGAAATTGACCATGGCAGCCACTTGCTCCTCTACCGGTCCCAATGCTCTGTGTGAAGGATTCTGGTCACTGTAGCAATGGCATTACCAGCAAGTTATTGTTACTTAATTAGCTCTACAAGTACATTAGATCTCAGTAAAGGCTGTGTTAGTGACACCTGGCTAACCGGAAATGGGGCCTACATGGTGAGGTTGGGATCCTCATTCCCTGTGAGGTTGACAGTGAGCTCAACCTATACATTGTAGGGGAAGGCATGGCCAGCTACAGAGTATGATCTAGGTCCTCATCCAGAAGCTCTCGTAGAGGTCTCACAGTACAACTAGGGTTGTGAGTGTCAGTCCAGTCTTGGTCAACCATACTCACTTGTGAGCCAGAGTCGAACAGGGCTGTTACTGAGTGGCCACTGATTCAAGCCCGATTTTTCTCCCAACTATGGGTGCTTCACATTTTATGGTGCCTCTCGAAGGCAAGTATGTGTGATTGTTGTTTGTTGTACTGAGGCTGCTTTGGTAGCTCCTTAGGTGTGAGGCTTACTGGTTGGGACTGGGGCTGTGCATCAGTCTCTGGCTGTCCCTCGGCAGAGACCACGTCCCATCTCCCTGATACTTGGGCCGCTTATAACATTGACCTACTCGGTGCTTCTCCACATTATAAAGC
Organism: Diplodus sargus; assembly: GCA_903131615.1. Taxonomy (NCBI): domain Eukaryota; kingdom Metazoa; phylum Chordata; class Actinopteri; order Spariformes; family Sparidae; genus Diplodus; species Diplodus sargus. Next base: position 3,003,992 of record CAEMYA010000462.1, on the reverse strand, counting down.
AGTGGCTGCACTCTTGCAAGCTCCGTTCAGTCCAAATTTGCACAACAAGCTGTCCTTGTTCTTACTTGGGATAGGGGTTGCTTTGTCTGGCATTGATAGGGGGGTTCTTGACAGTGAAAGTGTGGCATTGGTGGTGATTGGGTTAGTGGTGACAGAGGGTGGCATTTTTGACATTTGATGACTGCTGATCAATCAAAATGTCCATCAGGTGTGTCAGGTTCTCCACCTTGGCACTATGATGTTGCATAGTCTGAAGGCTCTGTGTGTCTACTACTGTGCCACTTGGTTTGTCTTCACTTCGCCAATCTCCAGCCTCTACCATGGCACCATGTGCATGTGCTGTCATGTGGCAGGGGAGTTGGCCAAGTCAGTGCTGGTGCTCGTTATCATCACTTATTATTATCATTCTTCTCTTCATCGGTAACTTGGCCATTTGAGAAAAATGGTCCAAGGCCATGGAGAAAAAAGCTCTTGAATAGTTTTTGGATCACAAGATATGTCTACTCTGGCCTGCCTTGACTGAAAAATGAGTTCCTGTTTAAGGCTGATCATGCGGTACAAGCACTGTTTGGGTGACCCCTGTTGGTTTGTCTTACGCACGTATGCCCTGAAACATTTCAGTGGTTGCCTTCTCTCCAAGGTGGGATCGGAGGAAGCCCTTGAGCTCAGTGACAGGCATTTCATCTTTTTTAATAAGCATTTCCTTAAAAGTGCTTGGCTTGACAATTCTCATCACACCCCCGACCACATCTGCCTATGAAAATCCCTCTCTGATCCCCTTGTCAACCTGTCTGCTTAAGCTGTTGTAACTTATATCAGAGCTCTGGTCTCCAATTTGACCCCCATGTATCTTGAATTCACAGTGCTCGATATAGGAGAGGTCTTTAAGCGGAAGAATCCTCTCTGATTCCTCCGGTCACAGGAAACTTGACATTGACTCAACTTGGGGACTGGCTGTTTCTTGGCTGTCAGCTGCAATGCTCATTGCAACCTGGTAGATATCAGCGCAAGAGAGTCTGAACAGGCTCTTCTTGATGCTCCAAACCAGTTCATTGTGTGTTGTAGACATTGTGTATGTAGTAGCAGTGACAGCAAGATGTAGTCTTTGGTGTGGGTTGCAGTATAATGCAGCAGCGTCAGTGGTGACAGGTGATGTTTTTACATTTTACATTTACATTTTAGGGCATTTAGCAACCAATTTACAGTTATACATTAGCATACATACATTCATACACTGATGGTGGTGGCTGCCATGCATGGTGACAACCAGCACATCAGGAGCAGTTTGGAGTTCAGTATCTTGCCCAAGGACACTTTGACATGCAGACCAGGAGAATCGAACCAGCAAGCTTACAATAGCAAGACGCTAGCTCTACCATTGAGCCACACCGCCCACGTATGTTGACGTTTCAGTTCAGCAATGTTGGGAATCGATGGTAGGGCAGGTGTGGTTATTAGAAATGGATAATTATTGATAATAATTATTAAAATTAAATCAATAAGAATACATATAAATTATGATTAAATCATCAAAACGGGGCACCACCCTGAAATGAGGGACCAATAACCAGACCAAAATAGTCTCAAAGAAGGGTTCACTTTAAATGTAGAAATTTGTGAAATATTTACAATTAAAGGAACAGTGAAGGAAATCCATCACTATACTAAAGCAGCTAGCTATGAAACAAACTCAAACACAAATAACTTACAAGCAGGGGAGGGACGAACAAAGAAAGAGAACTGAAATGGCGGCCGTAGTTAAAGACACAAGATGGTGGAGAGCCAAAATGGCGGTCACGATCTCTTGGAAGGTGATGTCACGGGGTGTTCCGTGAAAGGACTATAAAAATGGTTGAATTTTACTCGGGGAAGCCACGTTCTAAAGGAGGAGAAGTCACACGTGAACACAAATTCTGAAATTATGATTCTGGTTCTGTTGAATCGTGCATCTGGAATTCAAAAATGATGGACATCACTCAGAGGTAGTCTATGGAACGAACACGTGGGATTTGAACAACGGCGATGATTACAACATTGGCTTCATGTGCACTTTTGGATACACACATTGGCTTCATGTGCACTTTTGGATACACACAAAAGATATCATTCCGAAAAGGCAGCAGTAGCCCCTGTTAGATAGAAAAGGCTGCTCCAAGGAAAGGGCAGCAATGTGCCGCCCTGTCTTTCTAAAAGGGAGGCGTAATATTCCTCCTTTTCCAAAAGCCGCCACTTGGCCGCCACTGGGGTAGGCGTAAAAACATGTGACGCGACGTGATTTATACGTGTGTCTGCGTAACCCCTGATGTGTGTGTAGGTGTACATGTGGGTTAGTTAAGAGAGGGAGAGAGACAAAGACAACGGGGCCAGCGCCCCTAGCGGTGGCTAAGATAACACAGTGTGCTCTACAAAGTGGAGACTCAAATCAGCTCATGATGAGCTGAAATGAAAGCAAGCAACGAACAATGTTTTACAACGTAAAACTAACCGCAGAAAAAGAAAAGACTTGGCGGTCCACAAACTCACAGAACATTGTAGCTCACAAGCATACAATACAAGCTAACTTCTAGTAGCTGCGCAGACACTAAATAAATAAGCCTCACTTATAGTTGCGTCTTCTATAAACCAGCTTGCTTCCTCGGCACGGATTAAAGGCGGTTGCAGCATCCTGCATTGGCTGTTAAAAACAACGTGGTCGACATGGGCATTGAGAAAACAGGTGTTTTCTGAGGGAAAAAATCCTCCTTCTGCAGGCGGTGAAAGCGGCTGGTTGCACAGCTACTATTCTGGATCCGGAGCGTGTTTGATAACATGGGGAAGTTTGACTCGTCCTGTGAGGTGAAACACTGTGGTCTTTGGTGGCTAGAATCCAAATGTCTGGTTGCGCTGACGAAAGCTGAAGCTTCCAGCAGCACGTAATTCTGGGACTGGCGATGAAATGGTCACGCAGCTGCTCTTATTTTTCTCTGTTCATCCGGTCATTGTGGAACTGACGATGCATTCAGGTGCGCTCTCAGACAATGGGAGATGGGAGTTCCCAAACCTGGGGAGGCTGTTTCAAGCATCGCCACCTACTGGACAATTGGGGTCGATGCACTGTCCTTTGTTAGCGTAATTAAGGCCGCTCTGATGTCAGAGCCATGTGACGGTTGCAATAGCATTGTGGCTCCCAGGTGAAGCGATATAATTCTCTCTGATCTCTCATAATGGACACCAACTAACTGGATTCTGAGCTGTAATTGTGTCTCGTTACCTCGTTCTCGTGGTCCTGGTATCTCTGGATCTGCTCCCCCAAGATCCCAGATGAGGGCCCTGGTTTGCAACAAGGTAAGAACCTTAGCAACAGGTTGTTTTTGATTCTGTGTCATTCTGTTTTCTGAAAAAACGCAGGTGAATGTTCAGAGGAATGAAGACACAAACTGATACTTTTCTCGTCACATTTTTCATTTATTACAAGATCTAGTCTAACCAAGAGTTAAACGCGGAATCTCTTTTAAATTTAAATGTACTTTTTTTTTTAGATATTCTTTTGAATAAATTATTTTTATTTGCACTTATAAATAATTTCATATTGGAGGCCTTATTTTTTTCAGCTGCCGATTTTATGTTTTCAGATTCAGGTATTTTTCTTTCACATTTAAATCTTATTCTTTTGGATTCACATTTTTTTTTTTTTCACTTTCTGATCTTCTTTTCATCATATTCTATTGTAATTTTTAAGTTTCATAGTATTGGTCCTGATCTGGCATGGTGGGCATAGCGTCAGAGAGGGGTGTGACTGTCAGGACAAAGGCATTCTTGGCATTAATCAACATATAAGAGCCGTAAAATATGCCAGATTCTGTGGTTTAACCACCATGCTTTGAGATGTATGTTTTCTAAGCATAAGGTTAGCATTAACAAGCTTTATTTTGTTAGGTGCTGTTCGTGAATGTCACAGTCCTTAATATTCAGTCAATTATGCAGCAACACAGCTGGTGTGAGCACTTTGAAATGTATTCACACAGAATCTCAATACATTTAAATCGGTGCAATAATTTAAAGTCTAAAGGACTGTAACATTCATAAGACTGTGACGTCTTATGTGGAAATGGGAAACATAATTTTTTAGAGCGTGGCTGTTCAACTTCACAATCTGACATATTTTACTGCTCTTATATATTGATAATTGAATGGTATAAAACAGCTTGTTAAAAGTCAGTTTGTCCTGCGCATCACTTAATTCACTGCTAATAGGATGAATACAGTGTATAGAAAGCCTTGAGTCATATTTCTGAAAGCATCCACGTTTCCTGAAGGCAACACAGTTGGGGAAGGCCCTGAGCCTTTTTTATAATGCTGTCACTCACAGTCCCACACCCTTCTCAGTTGATGCCACAATCACCACGCCAGAGCAGTGCCAAAACTATTCAAAATTGAAAAGAAGACCTGCATCTGAAAAAAATAAGAACTTAAATATGAAATTATATATAAGTGAAAATTAAAAATATTATTTTTCCAAAAGAATATAAATAATGTATTATAATTCATTTAAGTGAAACTCTCGCCAAAATGCAACCTAGGCTTTATTTGGAAATGTATATGAGTCAAACCTTCATGTAAAAAGCATAATTACGACAAAAGTGGCACTTTTAAGATTTACCGTAGTTTCGTTTTCGGGCAAGCTAATTTTCAATGGAGTGCAGGGGCACTCTTATGCTAGCATCAAAGTCACTATTTTTAAAACACTAAGAAGGCTCGACACAACATGAAACTTTGCTCGTAGTATCACCAGGGTCTCTACACATGAACACGAGTATTTAGAACATTGTTTGTGTACACAGTTTGCTAAAAAGAAAGTTTTTGAACCACTCATGTTAGCAGCTGTATCTTCGGCGCGCCGCCGTCATGGCAGACAAAAAGTGTCGATCCCAGAGTGCGACCTAACAGGAAGGCTTTTACACGAAGGTTTGACTCATAAACATTCACAAATAAAACCTAGGTTGCTTTTTGGAGAGAGTTTCATTTTAAACTATAAATACTGCCAAGAATATTCCTAATTTTCCTAACCCACATTTTTCAATTTTGAAAATGTTTTGCTCTTTTTAAGATCAAAACTTTCAAATAGTTTTTTTTTTTTTAGATAACTTATTTTCTTCAAATTAACACTCCTATTGAGCCTTGTTAATCCAGCTCATTCATCACCACTGATATGGCGTTGGCCGCTGTAGTGTCCTATGAGCAGTCTGATGGCGGCTGTTCCTGGCGTTGAGGAGGAGACCGCAAAAACGATGGACGAAGAAAGCATCAGTTCGATGGTGGATTGTTTTTCTCTGTGGTTAGTTCTCACTTCTGCAGGGATGAGAAGCTGGGCAGCGTCTCCTCTGGATCTGGAATGTGTTTAATAAACGCAAAGCAGTCTATGGCTCGTCCAGCTAGGCTGAAGGCTGTGGCCTTGGTGAAGGTAAAATTGTTTGTAAGATAGTAACTGCTACACAGGAGAAAGTTGGTGCTTTCAGAAATGCCTTACGCGGGACTGTGTGGATTGCAGACATATAGCAGTACTGAAACTCTCCGGATATGGCTGAATCCAGATGTCCGGCCTCTGCATTTGCAGACTGAGCCCTCTGGGGCTTCAGTCATACACACAGTGATGTGGTCATTTTCATTAAATCAGACGATAGTGCGTGAGACTGCAAGGCAAACCTATGCCACTAATAGACCTTAAGACTACAATAATAAAATGCATTTTACTATAGAAAAAAAACAGTGCTGCTAGTGCCAGTGGGCTGGGCAGCCATGGTGTACAGGAGCCAGAGAGACTAAGTTTCAGCCTGCACAGTTTTCTTTTGACAAGAGCAATCTTTGTTGAGTAGTGTTTTTCTTTGTTGTAAATAAACTAGGTTTTGATTTACTATTACCTACTGTTTCTTTTCCCTCCTTTACACCCAATTTTATTTTTACTAAATTACTCCCTTCATCCCCTGGCCTTACGGGGACATAGCACCATACCACTATACTTACAATTATGATGGGATGGATTAGCAGATGAGACCAGGTGACAGCAGCAGGGGACGGAGCCAAAAAGCTGCCATCAAGTTGGACAGCAGCCTTTAGTCTGTAATTCCAGAAATACTCATATCCTGTTAAATCTGAGTCTGATTGATTTAAATGTTATCAGACACATTTATCAGTATGTGCACAGTCTTCACTTGTTGATTATGACACCACAGCCTATTGAAACTCTACACTGGTGATCTGTGATTTGTGTTCATGGATCAACTTCCATTTTACGTAAATTCTCATGTAAATCAGCTTCATATTGCTTTGCTCCTGATTATAAATCATCTGAGCAGACCTTTCCCAGTCAGGCTAATTAATAAATACATTACAAGTCACACACAAAGGAAATAAATACAAGACAATAGTTTTCATTATTGATCTGTCAGGGTTTGTTTGGGTTTGACATTTTAATCCTCACATCCCACCAACCCCAAGTTTTTGTGTTGTTTTTACAGGCCAATTTAAATGTGTCAAATGCTAACAATTATTTATGGTGTGCTGTTTATAAAACGAATGTGGGCTATTTACTATCCACATTGGCCACACATCATTTATTCCATAAACAGAATAGCCTAACCTTGAAAATCAGGCAAATAAGATTGAAATCTCTACAATTCAGTGAAAATAATAAGTTTCTAGAAAACGTCATATAGTTGAGTCAACATCTGAACCAATCAGCTGTTAGATCAGGCAACAGTCAGGTGTTTCCCATCATGCCATGGGTCTTGCAGAGCAACTGCAGCGCCTGGCTAAAAGAAGTGCAGCCGCCTCATTTCGTGAGATTACTGTTGCCCAAGTGTGCATGATGTCAGAGCAAGTCAGGATCAAGTTGAACACAAGTGAACTGGCGTGCATTGCGCGACGATTGCTGCTGATCGATTCTGCGCAGGACTGGCTGATCTTGAACGAGCTTTCCACTAGAGGACTGTATGTCAGAATAGCCAGAAAAGTATGCAGGCTTGCATAATGAAAAATGGGACTTGATGTAGTAGGACATCCTGTTATATTTTTGGCATACTGCATTTCGCATACTTAGTATAAAGACGTATTAAATCTTTTTACGGCAATAATATAATTGGATGGCTATTGAAATGCAGGGTAAGACTCGCGGGCTTCCTGCGAACATGCCCGCAAAGTTTGCAAGTCTTACAAGTGCATTGAAATCCTGCCATTTAGGTGCAGCCCGAGATCGTATAATGATATCTGGACACAGACGTGGAGATGGAGCCCCATCTATTCCTATCAAAGCTGCTCAGTGGCAAATGAAGCCGATACAAATACCTGCATTTTCTGTGTTGTGTTGCCCATAGAGCATGCACACTAGAGACTTATGCTGACCGATGCCGTCTAATTTGAATGGGGTTTAAAAAAATGTTTTTATCATACAGCTCTTCCAGATTTTCCAAATTTTATTGGACCTAATGGCCTAAATTATAACAGTCAAACGAGTCATTTTGTGTGCGTTGTGACACTCAAAAAAATGTGGAAAGAAAAAAACACAGGGAGGCCACAGCTGGACGCTTGATTTTGAAGCCAGGAGAGGAGACGCACTGAGACATCATGGTGTCCTATTCATCAGACTGCTCCATGAGAATAAGTTCACAGGGATATTTTCAGTGTTTGTCATCATTTTAATATCAAAGGACGATATCATTAAGAGCTGAGGATTCAGGACATTCAAGAATTTTATGGAAACTGTGAAGAAATTCAATAAATAACAGAGATGAAAACAATCACAGCTGAGTTACACGGTACTGACAATAGATCAAGCCATTCCTTAAGTCATAAATAAACATTCAATATTCATACAGTTTGTTTTTTTTTTATGAAGAAATCAACTATTTGTCTATTACGTAGTTTAAAACAGCATTCGGAGTAGGGCGCTAGAACATAGATTTATGTACAGTTTCTGGTAGATATTCACATTCTATCAAAATAATCCATTGAAATTAAAGCCTTCAAATGTTGGTAGTAAAAATGAGAGCAGAGCTGAAACCTGTTTGTCAGTCTGCTGTGTTGCAGTCTATTCATACACTGGGACATTTCAGTCTCTCTGGGCTCAGAGTTCTAAGTGTGTGTGTGTGTGTGTGTGTGTGTGTGTGTGTGTGCGCTTGTGTTTGTGCGTGAGTTTGTGTGTGTCTACAGGTGTGTGCTGTAGAATGCAGGTGCAGCATAGCTCTGTGTCCCCAGCATGAAGGGGGACAGGACGTGGCTGGCGGTGAGGAAAGGCAGTTGGACCAGGCTGCCAGCAGGGGGATGATGATGGCTAGCGTAGCCAGCGTGCATGGCCAGGTGCCCGCTGATCGGAGGGGACGGACTGAGAGGGCTGAGGCTTCCCAGGCCTCCTGCTCCTCCCGCACCTCCTGCTCCCCCCACTCCTCCTGATCCTGCACCAGTCGGGGCGGAGGTGTCAGCTCCAGGATTCTGTTTCTTCCACTTGGTCCGGCGGTTCTGGAACCAGATCTTGACCTGGGTCTCGGTGAGAGAGAGCGACAGAGCCAGGTTGAGCCGCTCACACACTGACAGGTAGCGCGTTGACTTGAACTTGTTTTCCAGTGCCACCAGCTGCTCGTAGGTAAAGGCAGTCCGGGCTCTGCGGGGTTTTCCCGACTTGGAGTCTGAGCCAGAGCGCTTCCTCTTAGGTTTACCCTGTTGGCCCTGGCCCCCATTGGTCTGGCCATTGGTAATCTGGCCTGCAGGGCCTCCTACAGGGCTTGCGGTGTCTCTGCCGAGGTCGTGGCTGTGTTGACCCAGATTTGTGTCTCCACTGCTGGGCAGAGCTGAGCTGCTCTCTTCACTGCTATAGGGCCCATCTGGAGCCTCTGAGTCCGGGGTACCTGATCTGTGGTAGTCATCCTCATCTGGGCTTCTGTATACAAAGCCTTCCTCTGGAAATATACACACAACAAAGACAGTGTTAAAATAACTTCAACTACATGATCAGAATGTAATTGCATGGAGCAAGCTTTGATGTAAATTCTCTGCAGCATTCACATGTGTATGTGTTGGGCTGCAATTCTTCTAATGACCACTATATTCTGGCCTCCAAAAAACTACTGATTAAACTACTTGAAATTACCTGAGTTGAACATTTATGTGGAAATTGTTGGATGGCTACACAAAGATATAATTTGATAAATGTATATCTTATATTAAGTATTGTTAAGATGTTATAATATCTGGCTGTAAAGCAAAGATCCTCTGTCTGTTTTTCTGTATGTTATTTGCATATCCTGAGAGCCTTTCATCCAGTCTTTCTTAAACTTGGTTGGTCAATTGCTGAGGACTCAAGGAACTCTAGTTTTGAGTTTGCTCCATGACTCTACAGACTGAAGCTGGGCTCACATGTGTTCACTCATGTGACCTCATAGGGAAGCAGACATAACAAAATGGAAATTAGCATGGTGCAACAACTTGATTTGGGTAACTGACTGTGATTATGTCAACACTATTGTTTAGAACAACTTTTTTGAAATTAACTGTATGCAGTTCACTTTTAAAAATGTTACAGATGTTTATACTACAGGTAAAATACCCGACACCCGCTGCCACTAATGTGAAGAAAGCAGAATCTGAGCACACACTGCTTACCAAACTGCTGAAGTGCTGAACATGTATGAATTAACATTTTGATATTGCATAACTTATTTAATCTGCATTTGTCTCTTCAAATGTTTTTGAATCAATATTTTAGTGTTTAGCTGTGAAAAAGAGAAGAAAAGCCGCTTTGGCTGTTTTTTAACTCTCTCAGGGGTGTTGTTCAGGGGCCATATTGAAATGTCCGTTCAAGGTGGAGGTTTTCAATTCTAACTGGTAATGCTGAATAGCTTAATGTATCATAATGCATTAAATGCTATATTATTGAACATTATATCAAAAAGACAAATCAGTTTGACTGGCAAGAGCTTTGACTCTGTTTATAAAAATATGTTTGTGAACTTTTCCAGTTAGTCATACTTTATTTAATCACCACGGAGCCCCAGGGCAAAAGTTTGCTGTGGGGCCCTTTTGCTGCATGTACATCTTCATGTATGCACTATAGTGGTGTTACAAATACAGTTAAAATAGTTGAAATTGCCACACAGTGATCCGAGCTTTGGCATGTTTTAGGCTGCTTTAAGTGGCAATCTCAAAGATTTCTGGAAGCCGCAATTGCAGGTGTATTTTTGGATCTCGCTGCTTCCCAGAGATCCAATGTAACATCTTTTACATAGGGTTGGGCGATGTCTGCTGAATTGGCGACAATATCTACGGGGTAACATTGTGATGGATGACGACATCGTTTTTCACAAATTTAAGGCAGCATGTCCCCTCACTGCTGTCGTAAGGCAGCAGTTGTGTATGAGCTCACCAAGTTAGCCGCCCCTGTTTCCCACCGTTGCTCTGACCTAAATCTCCACTGTCTTAACCTGCAGAGGGAACTATCTCCCCTATCCCTGTGCCAGGCTTAAAAGTGTACTCGTCATTGCACCACATGACTGTAACTTAGCTTTGTTCAGCCTCATATGCATAAAACAATGTTGGCTAACTGGCCAAGAAAGCTAAGCTATGAAAACTGTGTCTAACTGAGCTGGTTTATTAAGAAAAGAAAAAATGGGACATGGAGACATAATGTTAGTGCACTGAGCAGCAACATACTTCTTTTAATTTCCTTTTTCCACATATCACAAACAACGACAACTCTTGCCCTATGGCAAGTCGTGGCGGACACGCCACTTAATTGTGCTCTCTGGGGGGGAGCATTTTAAATCACCACGTTACAATGGTCAGAGATTAGTAGTCCATGGCTGTCAGCCATCGGCAATGAATGATGGCTGACACTGTTCATAGGCCCAACTCTAGTACATACTTATTCATTGTCTAACATTAGGCTATTAAGTCATTATGATGCGAACCACCAAGCACTGCTGGTGAACTTGCGTCACTTGCGTTTCTTATGAACTTGCGTTAATTATAAACTGTTCAGGTGAACAGTTAATGTTGAATTCATTGAAGAATTGGTATCTGTTAAAGTTGGGTGAGATTTTGTTATGTCATGTCAGTTACATACATAGAATAGAATAGAATAAAATAGAATAGAATAGGAGAGCATCAATGTTTATTGTCATTGTTTCAGGGACAACAAAACACAGATAGCAGCTCTTTGTTTGACAAATAAATATCAAACACAAACAAGTATAAAAAATAGATAGAAATAAATAAAATAGTAAGATATACACAACAACTGAAAACTGAAACTTTACAGGTGTGTAGTTGAGATCAAAATGAAGGCTGAGTTTGAAGATGGGTGTGCTACCCATGATTACTGAGAATTCATGTAATGTTGTATTAGTGACAACTGTGCACTCATGGGTCAACATGTCAAAGGGCATTATGGCTGGTGTGTTTCCATTACAAGATGGTCTGTAGTTTCTTTCTCACAGTGGAACATAATTCACCATTAATTGTTAAACTGAACAATTTATGAAGTATATATCAAAGTATATTGTAAGCATCAGTGTAATTCTAAATGCCAGTGTTTTCATTGACCATCAAAACATTTGGGTAGACATAACCTTTTCTGTGTTATCATGTTTGATTAGGGCGATATGATGCAAAATCCACAATTCACTTGGTGACGGAGAGTAAAATGGTTGCCATGGCTGCCACAGGACATTTTTGAAGTGGCTCCATATCTGAAAATGGTCAGGGTCCCAAACTGTACAACTGTGCCAAGTGTCATGATTTATGGAAAAGTGACCGATTGTTTTGCACATCATCCTTACTATTATGTGCTTCACGCAACCCGATTTCACAGTTGGTCAGGATTTTAAAAGGCCTGGAGTCTGAGTCCAGTTTAAGACTGAATTTGGACATCCTTCAAATTACCAGATAATCTAGGCCAACCTTCTGGACTGACCAGGCTCTCTGACCAGATTTCTCCTCCTACTGTCGAGAGGGTTGAATCAGGGTTAAATCATCCCACTTCTCTGTAGTCTGAGCCCTTTTTAAGGCTACCAGGTGACAATGTGTTGACCACATTTGTCCTGGTGTTATGTCGTTTAAAATATATGGCAACTAACTGTAAAATAACACTAATAAATACAAACTGAGTTGACTGAAAAGTACCTTCATAAGACATCAAAATATAAAAGTAGTATTAAAATAAACTAATAACGGAAAATAACTAGGTAGTATGGTAATGGTAACAACAATCAGCCACATTAAAAATCACTGAGGCCTTTACTGCCTTAATGTCTAATTTGATCATTTCAATGCAAATCATTAAAACTTTCAAAAGAGTTCCAGCGGAACTAATTATGTAATAAGTCAAAGTGCTTATTGAAAATACCATTCTCTATGAGTTATTGAGAGGCAAACACTTGGAGATCTGTCAATTGGTGGCTGAATCATGTTATTAGGAGGAGGGATCTAAAATAACAGATAATCAGCACCAGGGCTGAATGAACAGTGGGGCCTCCCTCTCGTATCCTGTTGCATTTACCCATCAGGTCAGCAGCTTGTGTGTCTGCTGTTGTATTCTGATATATATATATATATATATATATATATATATATAAAATTGTATTACTGAAAGAAAACTACTAGTCACACAGTATGCAGTTGATGGGCAGAGAGGTTGTCCTTTCAGTCCAGTTGGTAATCCAGCCTTGCTTATTGTTCTCATCTACAATGTTTCAAAACACTAAACAAAACTTTTGAAGATTAAAAAAAATAAAAAATAAAATAAAACATGAACATATTACAGTAGATGAACAAGTGCAACATGAAAAAATATAGGAAATCTGTGACTTTTAATGAGTCAGTTTCTATCTCCAAAAAATACACCTGTTGTCCACTGTGAGTGTGTGTCATGTGTTTATGACTACAACGAGAAAAAAAAAGATAAATTAATGAAACTTCCTGGTTCAGTTGGCCAACTAACACAATATAAATTTAAAAGCCCTCACTTCAGTTGGAAACAGTAAACACTTAAGGCTCTTGAGGATTTTGAAACAGAAATTTTAGTCCAATGTTTGGCATATTAAAAAAAATTCAACCTCACATACTATTTCAATTATAATTGCTTATTCTGTGCATAAAACAAACTGAGTTTAGTTTTGTGCCCAAACATAAATGAATTGTTAGATATATTAATATATGTGACAGCATTTTAATCAGAAATAGAGAAATTTGGACAGAAATCGTCCAAATTAATTATTTTTTTAATATACTTAAAGTGCATTCATCTTAGAATATATCACAAAAGTATCTATAGCCTAGTTAATGTTATCAATATAGCAAGGGTCGGAGTGAATTACATTACATTTAGAACTAGAATAATCAGCTGTCTTAAATTATATATATCATTTAGTTTTTTTGCAAAGGGTTTTGGCCAGAAATTCTAACGTGTAGTAATGTAATTATCAACATGATGTCGTGCAAATCAATTCAAACAGGAGAGGCCTTTATTTTGAAAAATGGGTTGGAGAAGAATAAATGTAACCTACTTTTAAATGTTACAGAAAATTTCAGTGGATTATTCTTCTGAATCTCAATGAATTCCGTTTTTCATTTAGGTACAAACCTGTGCAGTGGAAAGGAAATATGTTTTTTAGAGGCTACTGAAGTGCTATGTAATTACCAGAGGACATCAAATAGCAAAACTAAATATAGAGACTAAATAATAAATACAAGAAAGAAAAACGGATGAAAAATAAATTAAAAATACAAAAAAGATTAATAAAAAAGCAAGAAAAAAATTGAGGAAAACCAAGTTTGATCCCGGGTTGCGATTTAATAGTAGGGGACCAGTGTAATATCAAATAGAGGGAACGGAGTTGATCGGAGCTAATGGGTGTGAATAGAGGCTCACTCACGGACAGCGTAGGCTGCTGTTTGAAACAGATATTCATCAATTTATAATACCGATCACACACACTCACGCACGCACGCAACGCACGTACACAGACACACAGGCACGTGGCCAATTACTTCGTACCGTTTTTCTTTTTTAACTGACACATCCGGTCAGACACTACAGCTCCTCTCTATCGTTTTATTTTTTATGATTCTAGAAAAATTTTGGTTATAAACTTCGCCACTCTAACTAGAATGCCACCGTTTGACCCTTTAGACTTCACAAGATTCTCCTTATTTGGTCTTAAAACAGCTTTCTGTATGCCGCATTAGTCTCGCAGGTTTTGAAAACTCGAAATTCCACTCAGAGACAATGAAAAGTTGCCGAACTGATCATTCCAAAGCAGAAAACCGGGATAAGATAAATACGCAAAGAATGGGTTAACAAAAGTCACACCAGATCAAAATAACGCACGCAAAACGGCTATTGGAAATATCGCCTATACTTTTATCAGAAGAAAAAAATAGTATATGTATAAAGACGAGCAAAAAATCCGCGTTATTTTCACTTCAATAGGATGCGTTGGTAAAAAAATAAATAAACAAAAATTCTATTAAAAATAGCTTACATGGGATTTTGTAAATTAAATGAATGAATTAAAAAAAACAGCCTGAATAAACGCCTTGAGATCAGCCGATTAAACTGATGTTTAGAGACAATATGGGATCACTGGAAGAAAAACAAAGCAAACTAAAATGAAAAAAAACGAACGGCCTAAAATGACATAAAGGGGATTAAAGGAGGAGGATCATTCCATGTAAACTCAGACTTACTGCTCTGGTATTCCTCAGCAGCGTAGCAGCCTTTACTGGCCTCCAGGCTCGGCTCGCGCTCCCCCGTCCCTCCTCTCCGGTTCTCCGCTCCGTACGCGCTCAGCTCGCGCTCACCGCGTTGGCTCGCGTGCTGCTGCTGGAGTCGCCGACTGCTCGTGAACTTGTTGGGGTCCAGGATGTCCAGTACGGAGAACGAGGTGGTCCGGTGCCCGGTAGGGCCCTGGGAAATAATCAAGATTATTAATTATTTTTACATTTTTACCAGAATTAGGAGGCGTGTGTTGATGCAAATTTAAAAATACAAATCAAAATATAAATGACATCAGTTTCACCGCGTGACCTATGCGTACACCTCGTTTACTGTATTATACAGATTTGTAAACTGAATTTATATCCTGAAGATTTATGTGAAGCCAAAAAGGTGACCAACTGTATTGAGCAGATAAAAGGTGGTGCTGTGGCTCAGTGCGGCTTCCTCCTGCACTACATCCTGATTAGGATCATTCATTTTTAATGAGGCCAGTCTGGAGCATGTCGACATGAATAATCCGACATTAATAATATTGTTTCTCCTTGAATAATCCGATGGAGCATGCAGGTAGCAGCCAGAGGCCTATTAACATCTGATGATAAGAATAATCACACAATACCATGATCAGATCTGTGATTGAGATGAATAGTCCTTTATTTAAGTTACAGAAAAGTTCATAATAAACCAATCTACGATAATGAAATGTAGCCTAATCCTTTTCCATATATAAATATTAGGGATTACTCGAGGACTAAAAGTTTCACTTTTAAGTAGAGGGTTTTTTTTTTTTATTAGGCTTAATACTTTTTCGTTTAGCTAGCAATTAATTAGGCTATATTAAAGGCAGACACAAAACGATATTGTTGACATGCTGTAATTCATATTAAATCACATTCATCTGACTGTGTGAAATTTATGTTTTCATTCGATTTTTATAGATTCGTGCGCAAGTTTGCAGAAAGAAGTCTCTTTCCTTCTGAGCTTTAATGGAAACGCATTTGATGGTATCTGGTTTATTTTTATTGTTTCCCATAACATTATCGCAGCAAATTGGCTGCTAATTTTACTGCTGTATCTTAATTAAGCCCTCATTTGCCTGCTCAAATCGGGCAGCCACAACATGACAACGCGAGCCCACGAGCCGTTTTACACGGTGACACGAAACTACCATCAACATAATCATGAAAGCAAAACAAACACACATAAAAACATCCTAACAGCCGCTCCACCCGCTCTATTTCAATGTCTTTTCTTTCTCTTAGTCAAAGTTCATTTTTGGTTGTTAATTTGCGCACTCTGGTGACGCTGCACTCCCACGTTCCGACTATTTGTCATGCCAACTCTGTCCACCTAAATATACATGTATTTTCATGCACATCTAACGTATTTACTTTCTGTTCCTAGCGTGTCATGTCCCGAGATTCAACATGATTTTTATTTACACCCTCTCTCCTTCGTCAATAGGCTAAGTCTACTGTGGCACTATTTGCTGCAGCAACTATGCTACACACTTTATCCAAAGAAACTCCATAAAGTTTGGGCCCATCTACCTGCTGTGGCGGCGCTAACACTGGGTTCGTCGGCGGGGGTTCCGAGCGGTTCTCCATGACTTGAGCATCTCTGCCCCCGGCCACCGCGTTGGAGAAGAGCCGCTTATCGCCGGTAGCACCTCCGTCCAGCATGTCTCCGCTGTCCGGGCCCACCACGGTTTGGACCCCTTCCCCGCCGGGAGCCGGTTCCGCTCTGTCCCGACTCATCACGGGAAGGACTGCGTCCGCCATGGGCCCTGCCACGGCTCTGTCCCGGCTTATCACGGTCTGGACCCCGTCCGCTCCGGGTCCTGGTACCGCTCTGTCCCGGTTCATCACTTTACTCTCCCTTTCCCATATATGAAGAATCCGAATTAAAATGCAGGAACGGCAAAAAAAATAAAAAATAAAAAATACAAAAGATTCAGTCCAAGCAGTTTTACAGGGACTGCATGATATTCATGTTAAAATAGTAAGTGCACATCGCAGGCTGGGTCATGAGTCCCATCAACATCCAGTCTGAGAATATGTTTTCAGCCCGTTAAACTTTTCCATAGGTGGGAGTCTGGATTGATGAGGGGCTTGAGCTGGGCTACCGGACGCAGTCCCGACAAGGTTTAAACTTCTTCTCCCTGTCTTTTTCTCCCTGGCTCTTTTCCCGTCATCCTCCGCATCCGCCGCGGCAACACAACGTCTCCGGTGATCTAATGTCTGTCTGTCTTGCACGGCGCCGTTATTTCGCGGTGGCACACACACACATAAACAGCGCTCGGCGTCCCGACCTCCAGCCTCGCGCGCTCTGTTTGGTCACCGGTGTGTGCGCGCGCTCTCGAAGCCTGACAGGAGTTGAAGGCGGGACGGACGCTGATCTATCTCTCTGGTAGTTAAAACTAGCTCGCGCCCTCTCTCACGCTATGTCCCTCTCTCCCCATTAGTTAAGTGAAGCCCTCTCTCTCCACCGTATTTTCTCTCTCTCCCTCTCTCACTCCCGCAGCTCGTGCAGCCCACCTTTTTTCGGTTTTTAGCCGGCCCCTTGAGGACCCACTATTATATACTCAGCCACACACCGCGCGCGCTTGTGTGTGTGTATGTGTGTGTCCGTCCGTCTCCCTCCTTATTTATGCATTCCATTTCAACTCAAGGGGTTGTAATTGGGTACAAATTAATCCTACTTCCACTAATAGACCATTATCACGGCCCGTGCGCGCAGAGCGGAGCGATGCGGCCGGTTCGCTATTCGAGCACGAGGAGAAACAGGCAGAGAGCGGGAACCAGCCTGTAAACATTAAGATGTTTCTTTGTTTAAATGTATGCAGGAGATATTAACTCCTTTCTATGCTAGCAGGTAAAAACATTTACCTAAATGTAGCAGATGTGCTTGTTCAGGTAGGTTGACAACAATAACCGCAGTTAGTTATTAGTTATGTTAGTTGGAATTAACTTGGTTTTAATTAATTCGAATTGGTGTTAGCTAGTAGAGTTACAGTAGTTCGTGTGTTGCAAGGTTAACTGGCGTGCGCTATAACTGATGTCGATTCGTGGCCTTGCGCTAGCTTTCCTTGCATCCATGGAGCCCTTATCGTTAATGCAGATTCCAGGGCAGGGCCTCTCCTCAAAACTCAATTACGACCTGAATAAAGCCGGTAATGTCCCCACTGCAGTGAAATATTGATTCCTAATCATTGGCAGTCATTACCATGCCAGAAAATAATAGACCACAGAATTGGATTTTGATTTAACACACGACGTGTTTATTCAAATGCTTGGGACTTAATATTCCGTTGACTCTCATTTTCAGCCACAGAGGAGAGGGGAATAGTGATGGAGGTTCTGACGACACGCTTTTTTTTTTTTTTTATTG
>CAEMYA010000462.1:2970546-2984310 GCA_903131615.1 Diplodus sargus | reverse complement strand
ACATTTACTGAACATATTTTAATGATATACACTTCCCTATGTTTTTGTGAAAATTGCACATATTTGCATATTTAATGATATAGAAAACAGATGAAGGCAAATCCATTGTCAATAGAATTTAATTTATATCACCTGGGCTGGACACATGCAGGGCCTTAATGCTACTAGGGGTGCCAGATGAAAGGAAAGAATTTTTACAGCTGACATTGATAATATTTGACTTATGTCTAAAAATATTTAAAGGAATATGAAAATAATTTAAAAAAAATCCAGAATGTAAATGTTAAGATATTACTTTTTTCATAGAAAACCCCCCAAAACATACACATCATTAGTAGTCCAGTGGTTTCACCTCATCAAAAATCAGGAAAAAGCATTTTCCATTTAAATATCTAAATCTGAATGAGTAAAGACAGACTTTAAAATGAAATTTAGAATTAATAGAAGTGGAATGTATAACATACAGCTCTATTTTTCCTTTGACTAACCAATTGCGTACGAATGCTGAAATCAAAATTAATACGCAAAATGATATACCTTACTAACTTAATGAGCATAATGTTAATCATGTGGCAGTTAAGTCATTTTGTGTCTACCATATATCAAAATGTGTGTATATGCAAGGTCTGAAAAAATCAGTCTGCCTAGTGTAATCTATCCATTTAATCCAGCCCTGTATATTTCAGCCATTATATAGGCAGAGTACGAACATTTAGTTTTGAGTTTCAGTACCTCACGATCTGAATGTCAACATATGACAGGCTTGACAAGAAACAATGACACAACACAGAATGCTTAGAAAAATATTGAGTACTGACACAAAATGTCTGCTATCAACTGAACTGACATCTATTCAAAACCAATGACTTCAGAGAGCCATGCCAATGTAACTCTATTTATTGTAATTAAACATAAGGCTCAGTCTATTTTCCTTTCTCTGACTCCATTGCTTTTTATCTGTCTCTCTGCTTCCACCACTTCTGTTTTTCTATTTTGTGTCTTTTCAAGGTTCTATATTTTAGATTAGCCCTCCTCCTTTTCCCCATTACAGGAGTAATAGCCCCCCATCCTCCACTCACACACAGTTGACCCACACACACACACACACACACACACACACGCACACAACCCCCCACTATACACACATACTCACAGTAGACACTCAGATAGCATCTGACCTGAAGAATTAATTAAATATGATAGCTGATTAAAAATAGCATAACTAATAGTGTAATATCTCAAGCTGTCGTCTTTAATAGTCAACATTGTGTGTGTGTGTCTTATCTGCTGCAGACAGACACTCTCACTATTGATTCCTGTTCATTTCAGTTGTCAGGCAGACCACTCAGCTCATCTGGAATCATTAAACTCTACTGTCTGCCTGTCTCCATCTCTCTCTATGTCTCTCTGCCAGTCTCTCTCTCTGCGTCTCTGTCTCTTTTCATCCATCCATATTTTAGTCATTTTAATTTCAAAATTTATTTAAAGACTGAAACAATGCAGAAGCATTGCAACTAGCCAATATAACAATCACTAACAGGTGACTGTTAGTTATTTAAAGATATGATATCTACTGTCTCTTTGCCATTAAGCGTCATTGTTGTCCAAAAACTACTAAAAACAAATCAGTAAGTCAATCAGTAAGTTGCACAGGGCAACATGTTTCTTCATTACCATGAATATACACACACACACGCACACTTCAGTTTGTTTTTAATTCATCCTTCCTACACCATCCCGCTGCCTTAGATACTTACCAGAGCACCAAATGTGGATCTCTGCCCCTAAAAGTAGTCCTAAACAAAAACTAGACTAGCAGGCTGTTTTAGGAAATTAGCCTTTTAAAAACAATGAAATTAACCTCATGACCAGTTTCTAGAGGCTGGTTTAATATAACTTTATTATCGCCACTTTTATGAAGAAAAATGTCCTTTAAACATTGCATTGCATCTATTGAACAAAATAAACCAAAAAATTACCCAAAAGATTTTTTTGTATTTTTATATCAAATCAGTACAAGTCTTCTTCCTGCAGGACAAAATGTCACATGTGCTTAAGCTTGAACCATCAATCAATCTTCAACTTTAAGCAGTGAGCAAGTTGCACAGAGCTAAGATTTCAGTCCAGAGAGAGGCAACTGGAGTGGAATGTTTTTGGGTTTGAGCCTAACTGATCTCTGTTTAAAAAAATGGGTTTTCCCGCTAATGCCCCGTCTGCGCTGCTTGAACCCTCTGTGATGTAAACTCTGTGAGACTCCTGATGAACAGATGACCTTACTTCTTGCTAAAGAATCTGCTAATAGCACCTAATTTCTATCTCCCAGTGTACTGGGATCCAAGTGAACAAGGCAGGTGTCGGGACTGAACACAAATTTTGAGACCAGCCGCAGCCAGTTTGCAGACAGGAAATCCAGTACCAATGTAGTTTACAGAGTTAAGCTGCTGTTAGACCGCTTGCTTGTTTAATCATGCAGCTACTTTAGCGGTCATATTAGGCCTTGGGTTGTCAGGAGCCAAATCTGCCAAGAAAACAACCTTGATATTGTATTCCCTGTTGTCAAATTAGCAGCTGTGTCGGGTCCTGCTCGGGCTGTGTTGGTCAGCCCTCTTAACTCTTAATGTTCACCGGGAGCACCGGTGACCCGGTAAGACATAGTGTAGCTGATGGTGAGACGTAACTGACACTCGGCACTAATGTTCTTGGCTACTATAAACACTAGCCAATATGCTCAACGAGTCCCTCCCTAGCTGACTGATTTTACAGGAACATGTAAATTTGTGGACACAAATAACATACCACCTTCTGTTAACTTGAGTGAAGAAAGAGAATTCCTGGATTGTCTGGATCTGCACCAAAAGTAATTGGGGGCTGGGCCGAGACCCATCCTTCGCCCATATTTTTAAAAAATCTGTTAAGTAGTTTTTATGTAATCCTGCTGGCAAATCAACCAAGATGTACGGAAACAGCAGAAAAGATTATCTCCTTGGCAGTGGCACTAACATTTCATTGACTACTGATTTCTCTCTCTGTTCTTCCTTGATAGTTGAAAACCCTTTGGAAACCTGCAGGAATCAACTCTGAGGGACACAGTTTAGTGTTTTTTGTTTGTTTTTTTTGTTTCAAAATAAAAGTGGATGTTCTGTTATTGGTCATAAGCAAACTGTAACACTTTTCAATACTTAGAAAATGTTGAGATGGGCCAAGTGATGTGAGCAGGGATGAGCTTGAAATCAATATGAGTAACAAATACAATTCAGTGTGAAATAGTTATGTAAAAAAATATACTCATTCTGTTCTGTGGCTTTTATATCACTCTGTTGATTCATTAAAATAAATTGGGAGTGGAGAGGAGAGGAGGTAAGAGGAGAGGGAGTGGGATGGATTGATGGATATCTGATGATTTCACCCTTACATCGCCACCTAAGTGGAGGTCATTTTGATGAACTTTATGGTAACCCTTAGGTTAGGCTGAGGTTGTGGCCAGAGTAATTTTTATTTGTGGAAGTCACAGCTCAGTGACCAGTATCGTTGCTGCTGAGCAGTTAGTTTAACAATAGACACAATCCATTGCTGAAACGAGCACAATGCAGTAATCTGAGACAGCAGGATACTTAAAATGATTTCAATCAAGCAACCAATATGTCAAATATGGACCATCATCCATGCTATAATTATAGGAAAGACATTTCCAATACTTATAGCATGGACGATGATCCAATTCATATGAATACCACTGTAATGAATGGCAGGCTGTAGTGTTGGACCAAAGTGTGGACACCAGAGCAGGGAGTGGTTTTAAAGGAGTTTATTGAAACAACATGAGGAGCAGGCAGGTGAACAGAGGTGCTCCAGCTCAGGCTAGATTCTGGGTGCAGTGGAAACCACTCACAGTGGTGCTGGTGGATAGTGCAGGGGAAGAGGCTCAGAGGTGCTGGTACAGTGGCTCAGGTGCTGGAGGCAGGGTTACTGGTGGAGCGGAGCTGTTCAGAGGGTGTCTCTTTACTGGAGAAGGAGCAGTGAAGGCAAAGTTAGATCATAGGCAAAAAACACAAGAACAAACATGAAGTAACACTCTAGCAAAATAAACACTTAAAATGTAAGCCATGTATCACTGGGAGCTGACAAAGTCATCTGGGAGAGAGCAGAGTGAAGAACACAGCCTCTTCAACACCTCTGAAACACAATAAACACCAGAAAACAAACACAAACAAGGTCACAACCAAGTCTGAATGTGACAACCACTTGGAAAATAAATTACAAAAATCTTCAACCTCCTTTCCATTCTCTGCTGTTCTTCTCTGGGTCACTCATCCTCTGGAGCAGCTCTTAGCCGCCAGAGTGTCTCTGGGCTAGGCAGAGTGGACAGGCCAGGGTGTCTGTCTGCTGGATGGGGTGCCACTGGGCTGCCCTGCCACTGGCCCGCTAACTAACAACATGACACTGCTGCTGCAACAGCCAAAGTGGTTGGTGTGTTTACAGCTCACAACTGGCTGCATCAGCTCCACTCCATTGTTTTACAAACCAACTATGAAAGGAACCCAGACTAAGTTAGTCTCTGTCAGGAAATAGCCTGCTAGGTAGGTACCTCCCTCCCTGACCACCCTCCCTCTGGTTGTCCAGGGGACTACAAAGACCATGAAAATCTTTCAGATTAATTCAGTTTTTTCTTCGGAAAGGGAGCAACTCTAGGGTGCCCATGCTAGTATTAGTGCTTGCGAGCTACTCAAGTGGCGCTAATTACCTTGTAATTTTTTTTACGTTACTGTAATTACATGTTTTTGACTTGTTCACGTCATCATCAAAGTCAAACTTATAACTTAGAAAATTATATTTTCCTTAAAGCCTTCTTTTGATGTATCCAACTTGGCACTCAACAATGTGGTAGTGGCTAAAAACCAAACAAACACTCATTTCCGCATTTCATCCTTTAGTCAAACACAACTTAAATTTAATGGATAAAATGGTATTTTGTTAATGCATATTTTTTTAAACTCTCACAGTTGATATATATTAAAGGTAAAGATAGCCAAGTTATCTTTTGGAGAGTAGCAAATAGGTGTCTTTAGCTTTTCTGTCCGTCACCTAGCATATAATGGTAATCCTTCAAGAGCCCTCCTTCAAATTGGACTATGACCAACCTCAAAGTAGCACCTTCCTCCCCCTCAAATTGATACTCAACTGATATCAATGCAGGAAACCTGATAGAAAGACATTTTTGTGTTCAGCTCTCAGTACTTTTGTAACCTATAACTGGATTTCTTTAGTTTCTCTCATCCTATTTGTATTTTAAAACATTTGCTGTGTTTTACTCTTTCGTCATGTTCACTTTCAGCTGGTTTGGGAGTCATGTTTAGTTACTGCTGGTGAAAAATCATAAAAGCTTTTAAATGACTAAATAACGGGGGGCTTTGATCATGGAGAAGTTCTAAGAAATTAGATGTTTTTCTATCTTTTTTGGCCGTGATGCTTTGGTAGTAATGTGAAAATCTAAAAAAGCGCATCATTGATACACCTTCAAGCATGAGCAAGAATGCTTGTTCGTACCATTCGCTGGTGCTAATGGTTAGAATACATACTGTACAGATTATAGTATATATTCACAGCTAACTCCACTCTATTCCCCTGCTCAAGTGGGGAATTGATCATAGAAATACTAATACATACTTCCCTTCAATTTCATTCAGACTGACATATTTTTCCCAATTTCTGGTGCAATGTAAAAGTCACCATGTCTAAAATTGGAATTATGGCACTCCTAGTGGTCATATAAAACACTACACTGACTATCCATCAATGAATTAAAATAGTAAACTTAACCCATGATGGTACGATGTTGCCTGTGGGCAACATACCCACTTTTGGCCATCCCCAGTTATGATACAGGATAGGGATGGGCAATGATTTTCGATCAATTGTATAGTCGTTAAATCATAAATAATTGATTAGTAAATCATGTCTGAAAAAAAATATTCCTTTGTTTTACTGGCGCCTTCTACATGGGGGCAGTATAGCATTTGATACGCTGTGCGATGGGCTTACGTTAGATGCCACCGTAGAAGAAGAAACAAGACGGAGCCATGGAGAGAGTGCTGCAGCCGTCAAAAAGTTCCGTGTGGAACTATTTAAAAAAAACAAATGAAACAGAGGTGCAGTGTAATCTCTGCGAGGCAAAGCTTGCATATCACAAGTCTACGTCAACCATGCACAGTCATATGAGAGCGAAGCACCCGATAGAAAGTGGAGACCCGTCGTCATCACAGCAACAGTGATTATTAGAACGTGTAAACAACAGATACCACTACTGAACTGAACCAGTACTGCCAGGACAAATGTCCACCCCTCCACATCGATCCCATGGACTGGTGGAAAATGAATGAAAATAAATATCCCCGACTGGCAAAATTAGCAAGTGCATACTTGTGTGTGCCTGCCACACCTGTCCCGTCCGAAAGAGTGTTTTCCACGGTGGGACTTATTGTAAACAGACTTCGTTCCCGTCTTCATCCTGAGCATGTTGACATGCGGATTTTTCTAAATAAAAATATGGAATAGGTTGTAGTCCTGAATCATAGCTCGGATTAATCTTTATGAAGATGGGCATGTTAAAAATGTCTCAGGTATGTTCAGAAAAACATGTTCAAATCCCTGAATCCCTGTGTTGTAGACTTTCTCACTAGGATCAGCTCAGCAATTTCTCTCCACAAAAGTGTTTTTCTGCCTTTTATAGTCAGGAAAAAAATTTCTTTGCAATAACAAATGATTAAAGCTGAGTTTACTTATATATATATTTAGTTATATGGAATAGTTTTATGTACTTTATTTGCATATTAAGTAACGAAAACTTGCCTTGAGGCAACACCTTACCATTATGGTAAATTGCAAATGTTGCCTTGAGGCAACAACATGCCATTATGGATTCACCGTGACATTTTGGTGTTGTCTATTTAGATAAATATACTGTTCAAAAGCATACCAGTCATCATAATTTTATACGACTTTTTATCTTGTCAATTTAACCTCAACAAATGTTATGTAAGTTGTAGTAAAGCAAAGTTCAGGCTATTGCTGTACACTGTAGGCTATAGTCTACTATAACAGTGACCTTTGAGTCTTCTTTGCAGAGCACACGCTTATATTTTTCACACATTTTTCCTCCATTTACAGAATGAACGTAACATCATTCTGTGCCTCAGCTTCACTGCTGAGAAATACTGCTTCGTGAATTTCCATAAGTAGTGAGCCAAAGATGGCAGCAACGCAACAAATGATAGCAACAATATCAGGACAGACACAGGAGACTGACAGACACCAGCCTTTTTCGCACAGAGTCTTCACATTATTTCTGCATCGGAGGTTTGGCAATTCTCTGACGTTGATCCGGCGTAAAAAAAACACACTGGTGTGTAATTCACACAGAAAGCCGGCGCTGCAGATCCAAAAGAGCTGGGATGGTACACATCATGATGACGATATCTGCGAAAGTGGAAGGAGACAAACACTTGCTGAGTTTAAGTTTTTTGCCAGGGACAGAATGCTGTTTTTCACACAGAAACTTGACAAAAAGTCGATAGGACAGACAGGATGACAGACACTTCTCCATGTATAACTACAGTATTTTTTTTTCTCATACAAGTTCCCAAAGACACTACCATTTACTACGTCACTGTTATTTGGTCA
This sequence comes from Diplodus sargus, assembly GCA_903131615.1. Taxonomy (NCBI): domain Eukaryota; kingdom Metazoa; phylum Chordata; class Actinopteri; order Spariformes; family Sparidae; genus Diplodus; species Diplodus sargus. The sequence continues at coordinate 2,976,633 of CAEMYA010000462.1, read as the reverse complement.
GGTAATGTTGCTTTGTGGGACATGTCTCTTTATTTTGTTGAGTGAAGGATCTGTTTACTGTGAACATCATCTGATCGACACGCACCTGCTCTAGACCACCGGTTTATCCATTCACACAGGTACGGTTTGCCTCTGCTGCGCCTCTGATACTATCTCCGGAGGTGCATCAGAGCCGCACTGAAATTTCACCCCTCGCCGCATCTGAAACATTCACACGGAGAAGGATGCAGAGAATTGGTTCAGGATCCCTGCCCTCAAAGAGCAGTGTGAATGGGGCTGCTGATGAAACTGGAAATAAGCATTCAAATGAAGCACAAATGATCAAACACTGGAATTTGACATAACTTTCTTATTTTGCAAAAAGTTATGATAGTTTGTTTTGGTAAATAGTTCATGTAAAGTTGGATGAAACTTGCTTAGACTCTTCAATGTATTGATTCCAATGGGTTGTTCCTCAATGATACAAAGCTGCCTGCAGGCAACATTCAGACATGTAATCTCATTAAAAGTTCGAAATGGTATGCATTGTAAGGTGTTGAGGCTACTAGGTTTTTAAATGTGTTTTTTAATATAAAAAATACGCTTTTGCAAAGATTTGAAACAATAACTTATTCATTACTTACCATTATGCTACAGTATTGGCATCGCACCCCAAAGTTCACCCCCCAAAATATTTTCATATTCTAGATTATGTTTATTTGGTTAATTTTATGACATAAAACTTATATCATAATGCGTGTTCACAACATTGTTCTTAATATTTCAATACAAGGCCTTTGTGTGGTTCTGGTTGACCTAACAAACAGTATTTAAACTGCTGACCAGGCACTGGCTGATACAAACACACGCGCGCGCACACGCACACATACACAGAAAAAAAACAGCAGATCAATATTTATGAGCTATCACGCTCCTGACAAAGCAGGAAATTATGGCAGCCAATCAGTACAGTCTTTAGACTGCTTAGAAATGCTATTTTATTGTATGCTAATTGATAAATAAATTAATCATTCATCAGCCTCTCTAGTGTTTCTTTACTGCTTCCAGAATACAATACTAGCTTAATACTGTCCTCATAACGCAAAACACGGGTGGCATGGTAGTACTACAGTTGCTCTGTCTGCAGTAGCATGTTAGGGGTTCAGCTTAAGTAACTGTGGAGAATGATATGATTTCTTTGGTCTTCAAGAATTTAATTCCATAAATTTGACACAAAGGCTGGCTTACCAACTTTGAATCTGTCCCTAGTTCAGAAAATGTTCAGGGTCCTGAATATTCAATTTGTGATAGCTGCTTTGTGGCAATTTGACTAAGTTCACATTTACATAGGGATATATACCACTAAGGCAGAGTGTCAGGAGAAATCGATACAATCGGCCAAATAAATGTTGGCAAAGTAATTTATTTGCAAAACCACTAGTATTGCCACAGTTGGTGGGTACAACAGCACCTGGTGGGACTTTCTCCGTAAACTTAATTGCGCTGCGACTCCAAATGTTTCTTCAAATTTGACGTCGTGTTTTTGAAGCATGATAGCATTTTGTCGACAGCACAAAGTGTTCAACTAACCTTAATGTTCTCACCTTTAGCTGACACAAACTCAAAATAATGACTGTATTCCCAGGATGAAAACGCGCATCTCTCTCCTTCCTCCTTTGTTGTTTGCATTTGTGTCGCCGTGTGGTGTTACACGTGAGTTGTCCGCGTGCTGAAAACGACTTGTCGCATATGTGACGTCACTCCCTGAGACGCAAGAAGAAAGCAAAAATATATATTTTTACTAAGGAAAATTACAAAAAATAATAGTAACATACAGTGACTTGAATAAGTAACTTTAAAGGGTCCCATATTATGAAAAATAAGTTTCTCTGGTGTCTACATATATAAACTGGTCCTCCCTGAGCCTACCAACTCCCAGAATGAGGAAAGCAAACAAGTCCTGCATCGTCTCTGCAGCTCACCCACTGGTAAAACGGCGCTCCTACAGACTGTTGAGATTCAGCTCCTGTTGTTACGTAACGAAAGGAGAGATTTTCATCGGCCGGCCTCCTCTGCACAATGATAGGAGATATCTGAGAGGGAGGCTTCCATCCCTGAGGTGAAGTTCGGTGTATCCAGCGGTAAGATAGCAGTGTTTCACAATGTTGTTGCTCAGAGCTAGACACGCAAATTGCTCTGTTGTTGGTTGTATAAATCACCATAAGTGCCTGTATTCTGTTTCAGCTACAGAACCACAGAAGAGACAGTGGTTGCGTTTAATTTTTAACGACATTAAACGTGCTGGCCAACGAGAGTCAGTACAAAGCTGGCTTTGCCTCCGATATGTGTCGCCACGTTTTGATCGTATTTACAGTTGCCTACCGGTATGGTGCAGTCAGCTTGAAATTGGCTAACTAGTTAGCTCCGCCTCGGTCCGCTATGCAATGGCGTTTGAAGCAGACAGACAGAAACTATGCGAACAGTGTCCAAGGGTTTGGAGACTGTGTTGGAGACAAACACAGCTTTCACTAGCTGTTAGCCATTAGCTACATGGTAGTAAATGTAACAACACATTAACAATTCTGAAACGCCTGCTGCAGCCACAGAGTCTGAATTTCTTCTGGTATGGTTGAACGACAGCTATCAGCCATAGTGTTACATCCACCGTAAACAATAGCGCATGCTACCGCTAGTGTAAATGGAATCCTCTCCCTGAGAGGGGCATGTACAAGGCAAGGCAGGCGTTGACAGATGGAGCTCATTAGCATTTAAAGGTGCAGGCACAGAAACAGCCTGCTCTCAGTAGAGCTTAGTAGAGCTCACTTGAGCGACTTTTAGACAGCTGAAATTCAGGACCAAGAATGGGTTTGGGGCAATACATTTCAAATACAGTGTTGTTGGACCTCTGACAGATGTGTGAAATTTATGAAAAACAGTATCATACAGGACTTTTAATCTGATTACTGTTTGGGAAATATTAACGCGTTAGATTACTCGTTTCAAGAAATTGGTCAGGCGCTGCTAAGTAACGCATTACTGGCATCACTGAAAAACACAGATAAGTTCAAACATTATTGTAACATTGTTTAGGTTCAATTTTCAAGTTTTCACTCAATAACAGTGCTGTGGTTATGTTCTGGTTATGTTATGGCACAAAAATCACTTGGTTAGGGTAAAAAATCATGCTAATCAAACTATGACACACTATACCACTGTTAGCTTCAGTTTTGCATGTGAAGTGCTCTATGGTCAAGTTGGCAACATTAACTAATAAGCAATGTCCAGGTAGACTTTAAAAATGAAGCTAGTTTACTGACAAATGTCACATTATTATTTTTATTTTTTTTCATCATTAACAGGACATGAACTTTGGCCTTTGGCGGGCAAGTTAAGTGTACGTGTTAAGTGTCTTGGCATGCACAGCCTGGATCATATCACACCTTTATGTGTTACCAGTGGGAATATGGTTTGTCAGCCATGTAGTAGTCCCATTTTGTTAGTAGCTTTTCTTTGTCCATGATAGACATTAATTATTATTGATAGCCAAATTTAACCCAAATACCCGATGCCCTGAGTAAAAGCACAGCACTCAATACTGTGCTGATTTGATGTCGTTCACATGTTGATTACCAGGAAATGTAGAAATGTGTATATTCATTCAATTTAGCCATGCCCATTTATCTAAATGTTGGCCAATTCTAAATGGATAGAATTTAATTACATTTTAATGCATTTCATTGTAGTCACCACTTTAACAGTATCTTCCAAGGACGCTGCCAAGGATTCTCCTGTTGGAGGAACCAGCAACAACAAAAGATGCTAAGAATGTTTTACCTAGATTAAAAAAAAAATACTCAAATTAAATTTGATTTAAAGTAATTTGTGCTCATCTCCTTCAAACACTTGCAAACAGTGAGATGTTTAGAAATACACTGGGACAAGTAGTAGCAAAGTTTTTGTGTCTGCATATGTCTGCATGTCTGCATTTTCACCATGCATTAGAGTAAACTGTCAACTCCACTCTAACCAGAGCAATGAAATGCAAAACAAAATGGCCATCAAAATGATTGGAAAGTGGATTTAGTAAAATGTTAATACTGTGCAGCAGTGTCAGGGACTGTCCCAAGATGAGGTGATGAGAGCCACTGAAATCACTTTAAGGTCTTTGTGGGCCTTCAGGGCTAAAATGGTTAAACATAAGAACGTATTCTCAGAGTGGCTCTTTCACGCAATACCAATGATATCTCCACTGCCCAGTCATTCAGTGTGAATGTGTGCGTGTGTGTGTGAAGTTGTGTGTCAGTGATTGGTTTCTGTTTTATGGACTGGCTAGCAGAGTGCTAGTAATCCGTAGAAATAAATCTGCTTTATTTGACCTTAGTGTTAACTCCAATAAAACACATTTTACTGCTTGGAGGAGACACACACCTATATACAAACACATATGTACACACACACACACACGTCCACACAGACATGCAATCAAACACACACACATGCACACACACACACACACACACACACGCACACGCACACGCACACGCACGCACACACACACACACACACACACACACACACACACTGAAACCATGGCCAGCTATCAAGTCATAGCTGGCCTCTTGACAACATTTATAAGGACACAGAGGGAAGCTTTTTTCTCCAGCCAGAGTCCACTCACATTCATTCAACTAATGAAACTGTGAGCTGTTGTCCTTTAGCCACGCGGTGTAGACAGGAGCATGAGGAAGATAAGCACACACAGCTTACACAACCTTTGAGAGACTACCACCTTTACAAAATGATTCATTTCTGTTTGTTTTCTATTTAGTGTTTCAAACAGTTTTATGCATTCTCTGAATCTTAAGTTCTTATATAAGTTCATCAAAGATATAGTCCTTTCAGTCTTGTTTGATTGAGCAACATCAGCAGTTACTGGTCTTTGCAGCATGTGTGTTAAGTAATAATAACAGGTGCCTAACTTCTGTGCTAAATGACGTGGGTATTGGCCAGTGGTGGCAACAATTCCAAGTTAACTCAAGTTAACTCAGAGGAAGTTATGATACATAAATCATATTCATACACGTTTCAACAAATTGTGCATGTTTTATAAGTGCAGCCCTTTGAGGAGTCTGTGCCATTTCTGGTGTGACCAGTGCTTTTCTTAGTTATATGCAGACACTTGGGGTCAATGCCTTGCTGCAGTTACCGAAGAGACAAGAAGAAAGGAACATTAGGAACAACATTTTCTCTCTTTCTCTTTTTTTCTCCAGGGGGCCATACTGACTTACAAAACATATGGGAAGGGCCACATATTGGGAAGTAAAATCAAAACATTAAACACATAGTGCTAAATTATGTTTAACTAATTCTCTGTACCAAATGCAGAACTAAATGAAGAAAAGGTCAGGCTAATATTAACTATTCATGAACAAACATGACTACATTACAATCACTTATTTTCAGTTTTACAGATGTACCTGCAACTAACCTATGGGAGTGAATTATAACTCTAAGGTATTTATGAATGACAACATTAAAAGCAAAGCCTACTAGGCCTGGGCGATAAAAAAATATAAATATGTATCGTCGATAGTCATCAATGGCAATAAGAACACAGTTTGATAAAATGTTCGATAGTTTCACTGGTTTACGGTTTACGGCACAAAGCGAATATGCCCTGGCTTATAAACAGCTTATCATATCCCTTGATAATGGAGCGTGCTACAAGTGACACATGAACAGCCAATCGTTTTAGGTGTGTAGTTCGGTTGCACCATCGCCATGTGACTGATAGAAACAGAAGAGGGTGTCAGAGGCATTACTATGGACTAGGCCATAGTTTCCCCATGTGTGATATTGGTGCACACACATACGCACATACACACATGCACAGTTGTATAAAAATAAATATAAGTATAAAATCACAGCTCAAGGAAGAGAAATGTGGCATGTGTGCAGCAGCAGAAAAGAGCAAATAAAGCAAATAGTGTTATCAGTAATTTAACAGCAGGCTGATATGGCCTATTGATCTGTCCACTGGAATTTTTTATCTCCACAACACAATGAATCCACTCTGCTGTTTATGACCCCCCCCCCCCCCCCCCCCCC
>CAEMYA010000462.1:2952943-2970506 GCA_903131615.1 Diplodus sargus | reverse complement strand
CCCAACCCACCCATCCACCCACCACCACCAACACAAACACATAGTAAAACGCAAGCCATGCATCTCACAACACAAAGAGACAGAGGATCCATAATAGAAAACACACAAATATGAACAGCAATGTGACAAGACCAAGGTTGTTCAAGTTATGTTGCTGCAAATGAGCTGCTGGAAGTAGAGGAGCCTGGAGGAACCTTTTGGGGTTCCTCATGATAGCCTCTGTGGAGGAACCTTTCAGTTCAAAAAGATTCTTCTAGAAACCCCTGTGGTGAAGTTCCTTTGTTATTGCTATTATTATTATTATTATTATTATTATTATTATTATTATTGTTATTATTATTGTTATTATTATGGAGTTTTGGGTTAAATTTGGCTATCAATAATAATCCATGATTATATGGGATAATTATTAATTATGATAAATAATATGATCCAATTTACATTAGATCACCTCGGGGCACCACCCTTGAAGAAGGGAAAAGATAACCAATTCAATAATTAAGTCCTATAAAAAGGTACTAAACTATCTGTAACTCTGATTAATAATTAACTTAATAATTACAACCAAAATTACGATAATAGCTTGCAATGGTTGAAGGATTTCTGAGTTATTGACAGTGTAGAGGTAGGCAACATTCACTCTTGTACAATATTAAATGTACAGCAAGAAGGTTCAAAAGTCTTTTATTCAACACAAAGATGAAAGCACACAATCAAACTAACATGTACTATATACAGGTGTGTGTGTGTGTGTGTGTGTGTGTGTGTGTGTGTGTGTGTTTGCATGTGTGTCTGGCAAAACAAAGAAACAATGGTGGTCACCGATATCACATGTGGGTGTGATATGCTCCAGGCTCAAGGAATGTGTGTATGTGTGTGTTTATGACGCGATGCCAGGTTAGAGAAGATAGTTAGTTGCATGCAAAGATCCTGCATGAAGCATCATTCGACTAACATCTCATTAGCCACCTAAGGCCAGGTCAACATCACCAGTCTTTGAAGAAAAGGTGCTGGTGGTTGCAGGAGAAGGTTGGGATTCCAATGTTGAATGCTGTTCTTGCTGTGCAAGGTCTGATGAAAGTCAGCAGAGGAGGAAACACTTTGTTCCTTTCCTTTGCAAGGATAGCAGCTCGGTGCTGACTTGCTTGGTGTTCCTCAGATTGTGAAGTTAGATGGCAAGCTTTGCGTTGCAGCTGCAGGTGCTAACTAATCTGGAATACTGGCAGGACCTTGTGTCGCTGCAGTGGGGAGAAGTTCTTTGGGCCTGCTGCAAATGCTTGCAGTTCTCTGCAGCTGTTAGGCTCAGAGGAAAAGATCTTGAGGGCAGAAAGCCCTATGGGGGAGAGATGGAGAGGAGCCCTTCAGAATAAGAAGTTGAAGGAGTGGAGGCTGAGAGAAACAGTAAGAGAGGAAGGCACTGGAGTTTTGACTGGTCAGAGGGGGGTCTGTCACCCTGACCAATAGTAGCACAAAGCTGAATTTTGCACCTAGGTGTGAAGAATAGGGAATTCTGGGACACTGAGTTCAGTTCAGAGTCCATTTTGAAATTCACAATGACTTAATCTGTGGGTCCCAACATCCCCCCTTTGGTCTCAGGATGTTGCTTGATGTGGGATCCTGAGAGCACAAATCCACATGTATAATCAATAGTTTGAAGTAGTTTATCTGTCAGTTCATTAATATTGGTAACATCTGGACAGTTCAGTAACCAGCTGGGCATTGGCTTACCCTCTGTCTTGGCTAAGCAAGAATCATGAACAGAACATCAAGAACAGGAGTTACACAAAGAAAGGAAAATCCAGATAAACACTATGCACTATGCACACTATTATGTCATTGAATTCACTAAATCTGTGTGTTTCTCTGTTAATCTCTGGGTTAGTGAGAACAGTTAGTGATGTCAATTTGTTAGGACGAGATGCAGAGAGTGGCATCTACAATGATCATTTCATCATTTCTGGAGTGTCCAAGAGTTTTTGTGTTCACTTGTTGGAATTTAATGCTGATTACTTTAAGTGGTAGTCAGACTTATTTTGGTAGATTTACAATTGGTTTTTCAGCAGGTTTTTCTGCAGAAGAGTGTCACAAATGTGAAAGTCCAAATGACTGTATCATGCTTCTTGTTTGACAGTGTGGTAATATTGTTAATCATTATTGGTCATTATTGGTATTATAACATGGTCATCACAGTTGTCCAGCTCAAAATGTTAAATGTCCCTAGCTATAAGCTCAAGCTCTTCAAGGAGGGGAAACTCTAAGGGCTCGTCCACACGTATGAAAACAATCTTTTTTTCCTCCGTTTTCCTCGCATGTTTCAAGAATGAAAAACGGCCAAAAACGCGATAGTTCATATTCCAGGCCTATAGGTGGCGCTTGAAATTCACCAAAAATGGAGAAGAAGAGATGGAGCATGTGCATAAAGCTTGCGCGCTGTAAACAAACAGATAGTAGATGGAGGAACCGAACACAACAAGAAGAAGACGAAAATGGCGAGTGCAAGGACACCAGAATCGTTTGTGTGGACCGTTAATGAGGTTGAACTGCTGCTGCGACTCACACTCAACTACAAGGCAAGTAAGTTGCAAGAATCTTCTACAGCACAAACACAAGCATGTAGTCCGCCATTGTTGTTGTTGTTATGAGACGTAGCAGCGTTCAGTGGTTGCAGGCAAGAGGTCGAGGGGTGGGCGGATTCACTGTCCACATGAAAATGCAAGGGCAGCATTTTCGGATTTTTCCACCCTGAGTCCCAGTTTCATCTTCTGAGTGGAGAGGGAGTTAACCTTTCCTTCAAGATTCAAGATTCAAAGGTTTTTTTTGCCACCTACTCATACAGGATGCGCAGTTAAATGTTTTTGTGACATGTCCTGTACTTCTGTGCTCAATTTAAGTAAAAATAAAAATATAATGCAGTGTAAATAAAATACAATAGAATATGATTAATATAATAAATACAATAAATACGTTTTTTTTTGAGAATCACATTGGCTAAATGAAAGTGGTGGGGAAAAAGGTTCTGACCTTAACCTTAACAACTCCTCCTTGTGTGAGAAAAGATCTAACTCTGTTAGTAATCAAAATAGCGCATGGCTTTCTTATTAGCCATCTAAACTTCATGGAAGAGACTAGATTATGCACTCTAAGGAGTTTTACCTCACATTCTAGGGTTGTTTTGCTCTGAACAGCAAGGCTTTACTGTCTGTGGAAGATCAGAAGCAAACATCTTAACAACTGGCCTGTGGATGCGGTCTGCATATCACACCTGTCCTTAAGTAGGGACTCTATCTCTTCATTGCACTCACTGAGATGTAACCTGCTAATGACTTCAGGGCAGCCAGGTTTTACACTCTGTGCCATGGAAGAAATAAATCGCTCTACACAGGGGCTCTCCATTGTTAAACAAGTTGTCCAACAACAATCAGTGTGGTTGGTTATGGTGTTGCTTTGGCAGACACTCTGTAGTGTAGATTGGGGGAGTACACTAGCCTAACCAAACTGTGTTATGGCCTACTCTATAGGGGGTAGCTTCCTGTGGAGGAGGGGTGGCTATGGCACAATCTAGAGGCATACGAATTGTGACCAATAAAGATAAACACAGTTTGTAACTTTGTTTACTTAACCTTAAACATGCACTAACTGGAATGCAGGGTAGTAACAATCAGAGGATTGTCTCTTGAAGTTTACACGGGCTGAAACACATGGTAGTAACAGCTAAAGTACAAAACTTCTGTTTCACAGGACTGGTAGCACACTGTGGCTCTATCTCTGGCTGTACTTCTTACTCAGGCGGAGATGCAAGACAGTAACAGCCAGATGCAAACTATAACATATATGTCAAATTATAACAGCTTGACTACAATGCATTGAATATGGGATATTCAAATGCTGAACTGATATTCTTACAATTTCTTCACAGCACCTTCCATTTTAATTGATAGCAGCAATAGCAAACCACTCAAAGTGGCAGTTAATAAACTAAAAGATTTTGGTTGGTTAGTTATACATTTGATTGATAAATCAATTCTCATCACACTGCAATTGTTTGTAAGTACAAATTAACATCTGCTCCTGTAGTATAAATGTTAATATTGCACATTAATAAATGATTGGCAACAGTGCACTGCCTCACATGGGGCACCATTGTGCTATACACCACATCACACGAGGCACATTCATGGAGCATTAAAAGGGAGTTTTTAGTTTAATTTGGCTATCAATAATAATTAATGATTATCAGGGGTAATTATTAATTATGACAAATAATATGATCCAGTTTACATCAGATCATCTTAGGGCACCACCCTTGAAGAAGGGAAAAGATAACCAATTCAATAATTCAGTCTCATAAAAAGGTACTAAACTATTTGTAACTCTGATTGATGATTAACTTAATAATTACAACAAAAATTACTATAACAGCTTGTAATATTTGAAGGATTTCTGCATTTTACATTTTATCTAACTATAATATATTAATTTATGATACATACAATACAATGAAGCCAGTTTATACTTACTGTGGGAGAAAAATATGATTCTCCCAGGTCATTCTGTCTCCATGCAATAGGAGGTCATATGTATCTTGTCTGGATAAGGATGGTGAAGATCGCTCTATGAGCAATCTTCTCATGGTCTCTGCAACCTAGTTATTCAAAGCTACTGTAGATATGTCTACCGAACAGATGTCTGAGGAACCAAACCAAGGCAAAGCTGTTGGCGTAAAACTTGTAAGATGTTTGATGCCTTGAACTATGTGCTGGGATCCAATTTGTACTGTTGCTGAAGTTTGGTGCTGTTCTGAGCATTATTTGTGAGTGGCTTTTGATGGCAGTTTCTTGCTGGAGGCATAGACTGCAGTGTATTGTTATCGTACGGTCTTTTCTGAGGTTGCTAAAACTACGTGAGCTAGCGATCGGAAAACTTGATCTCTCGAGGGGTGTCTTACTTTGTGTCATGGTGTGTTAAACCATGGATTAAATTTACACCGGAATATCCCTTTAATATCAGAGAAAGGCTGGCCAGACTTTTCTGAATCCTTCCACCTGACACATCACACATTTCAACAGCTGTGGAGCTCTACAACTGAAAAGGAGTGTCAGCACAGACCTCACCACTTGGCCCGGGGAGAATGTGACGATCTGACAGTGCTGACAGTGCAGTTGCTTTGATTATATCTCTTAGAATTGAAAGAGGGCTATGGAATATATGTGGCTTAAGAAAATACACATAACACGGCTGGTTTGAATGTTTATCACACGTGGATATATGATAAACGTTTTATACTATGTTGAATAAAATGTGTGAGAGACTTGATTTTACAGTTTGGCTTTGTTTCATCGCCAAGTTTGTTTTTATAGATGATCATAAGTTTGAGTTGGAAGTGGCATATGTCTCTTTTGGTGCCTTTTTGTGCATACACACTGTATATAAGACTGTCAATTTGTTGACTGTGGGGAAGTCTCAATTGTCCTTAACCGAATAAGCATAAATATTTGGTGGAAGTCAACCATATGAATAGAACTTGAGTAAAAGTCCTATCTGATATTAATATTAAAAAAGTGGTTCTACCACTAAATGTACTCAAGTAGTCCTATCAAAGATGTAAAATAAATCATATTTACATGTGTGTGGGCCTACATGTTTTAATGAGGGGTTGATTGATGAATGGCCTGGTCGATTATCAGATCTGATATTCAGCATTTTCGGTATGTTTCGTTGATAAAAAAAATGATTTAAATATGCACTGATGCAGCATACAATCTGCAAAAAAAAACCAAGAACTAGTAACTAAAGTCATTAAATAAATGTATTGGAGAAAAGTAAAATATTTGCCTTCAAATCTAAAGGAGTGGAATGTATGAATGAGCAGGAAATGGGAATACTGAAGTAATAAGTAGTAGCTCAGAATAGCTTGCTCGGTGTGGTGAGTTGTGTTGTCTTTTCAATAGAAATCTGGCAAAGCTAGCAGATGTTTGATGCCTCTAACTATGTGCTGGGACCCTATTTGTACTGTTGCTGAAGATTGGTGCTGTTCTGAGCATTATTTGTGGCTATGAGTGGCTTTTTGATGGCGGTTTCTTGGTTCGAGGCATAGACTGCAGTGTATTGTTATCGTGCGGTCTTTTCTGAGGTAGCTAAAACTACATAAGCTAGTGGTCGGAAAACTTGATCTCTTGGGGGGGCGGGGGGGCTTACTCGGTGTCACAGTGTGTTAAATCATGGATTAAACTTACGCAGGAATATCCTTTTAAGATACAAAATTCCTTCAGTATGTAGCCTGCAAGGGAACCCATTCATTCACCCCTTCAACAGCCTTAGAAACCAATAAAATAATGAGCACATTCCTTTCTCATTGTCTTGAGTCCAACAACTAATGTCTCATCTTCAGCAGGAGTGTTTGGGTTTTATGCCATTTGATTATGCGAAGCTGTGTTCCTCACTGATTTTATTGGTTCCTAGGGTGCCAAGAATACACAACAAGCCAAACTCTTTCAATCCTATGCATGATCTCAATATTGCTAATATCAATGTAGATTCTCACAAGTTTTGCATCCACGTTAAACAATCAAAATATGAAAGGAGGCTAAAGGTCAACTTTTATTCATAACATATTCTATTTTCTGTCATATCTTCCATAACCTGGTACATGCCAAGACATCCATGTGCTAAGCAAGATGAACCCTTCATGACAGACAAAGAGAAAGCCACATCAAGTTCTTGGTTCACGGCCTGCTTCTGACTCCCTGCAAACAATGTGGATCCCCACCTCAGTTGTACAACTTTCACTCCTTCCACATTAGTCCTGCCCTTTTGGTCCGGGCATCCACTGTGAAAGCTATGGGTCGCTGGTCATCTGCAGCTTAGAACATTATATCTATTACATAGAGTGAATGAGATAACCTAAGCTCAAAGCTATGAGCTCTGATACTTAGAGAGATCGACATAAATCCTAATTTTGTGACTGTTAACACACTGCATTTGAGACCACCAAAAACCTCAGTCTAGGCAGACACACAAGCACGCACACACACACACACACACACACACACACACACACACACACTCCTTACTCATTCTGTATTCGATCTGCTCTATTTGTCCATTCTATCCATCATAGAATTAAACAACAAACACTGTAGTTAAAATGCCCAATAAATCCATGTTCATCAAGCACTGTGCAGCAATTACATCTCTTTTACTGCAGCCCTGTTACCAGCGGCAGCCTCAAACCTTTTGTTAATTAAGATCATCCCATTAAGAGACTAATTAACAATTAGCATAAACATAATTAGTGAATGCTGACATTTGGCGTGCTTCATTGTTAAAATAATTTCTAGAATATGCCCTCAGAGAGGGTTTTGTCAAATGGGGATAATGGCAGCACTTTGTCTCACACACACACACACACACACACACACACACACACACACACACACACACACACACACACAGGTCTTTTTTGTCAATGATTCTTGCCCTTTTAAAAGCTTACCTTGATTTTTTTTTATCCCTCTTCTTTTCCTTTCCTCATCCCCTCTTCTCAGTCTTGGCATTCATCAGCTGATGAGGGCAGGCTACTGATGTCCACTGCAGTGTGGACCAACCAAGGTGTGGCAAGTGGAGGGTAGAAAGGGACTTCACCATTAATGCCACTTGGGAAGTTTCACTCCAGGAGATAGTTATTTGTTTAAAGAAAATAGTTAAATCCCTTTACTGTTGTTACAGGTCGCATGGTTCGAAAATACCATGGGCGAGAGACGTTTAGAAAAATATAAATACAATTTTATTTTACATCAAATCAACATTGGCTGACTCACATCTGCTTCAACTGGGGCTAGAATGGAGGCGTGAACTGGGCTGGGGCTAGCACGGCGGCCCAAACTCAAATCAAGGGGTATGTAACTAACAAAAGCACAACAATATATATTAATTGAATAATAAGAAAATGAACAAACAAAAACTAAATAAAGTAAATGTTCGTTAAACCAAATTAACTTAATACGAAAGAAGATCCATTCAGAATAACAAGATAATTAATAAACCAACAGAATTCCCGGGGTAGCAACACAGCCCCGATGCCAGCTCCGTGACAAGCCTGTGACATCAATTCACCGCTCCAACACTGCTCAAAAGAGCTGAGGAGCCACAAGATACAGCTCCAATGAGCCAAAACAGCAGTGGGTCCAGGAGGTGATGGCTTCAGTATTTTTGGGCCTCACCGGCACAGCATCATGTAGAGCCAGAAGGAATATTCTAAGGCAACAGCACAGAACAACAGAATGAAAAGCGAGGAGTGGACAACGCCGACTAACCACGTGGAGACATCACTACGACACTAGAAGGGCTTCCAGTGGGACAACCCAGCCCCATGGCACCAGCAGTCTGCCACACTGCAGCGAAAATAATTGTGTCACATTTACACATTCGGCACGTGAGTGGGAAGAAGAAGCAGCGGTGTACTTTACTGCACCTTACCTGTGCGCTGCAAGAGATAACGTGCGTCTATGGCAGATGCGTCAAGGACGCTCCAACGTCAGCAGAGCCACACCACCCGAGCTTCACCACACCAATACCCACTCCGCCATGCCAGGCCACAGCCACCACCAAGGACATGCAGAACAGCAAAAGGAGAGAGTGCGTCAGGTTGAACCAGACTACTAGATAGAGGTCAGCCAGTGCACCGGAAAAAAACAGCGCCCCGCTGTGAGAAGGGGTAAGCGTGCTCCGGCTATACAGGGATGGCTCGAGACTTGCAAATGTTACAACAAACCACCAGGAGGTTTGTGAGATACCTCACTGCAAGCACCAATGCAGCTGCTGCAACGACACACAAAAGCAGGAGAATGGTCTGGGGCTCAGATTCATGTCTTTTGGGGGCGACCAGGCGGGAGAAGGTGTCAAGTTTAGTGTTATGAGAGCAAGATTGGTAGGGTGAAGTTGAGTCTTGGCAGGAGTTAAGCCGTTTAGCTGAGTGAAGACCAGAGAGGTTTGTATGGTCTGCCCATACCACAAAGGGCTGCTCAACCCCTTCCAGCTAGTTCCTCCACTCCTCCAGTACAGAACCAGAAGCAACAACTTCATGTTTACTACATCATAGTTGCGTTCCCCACCCCAGAGTCCGAGGCATCCACTTCCACAACGAACTTTAACAAGAGATATGGATGGGTCAACACTGTGGCCATGGCGAAGAGCAGCTTTAAGGTGGCAATAGCAGTGTCAGCATCAGTCCAAGAAGGAGCCAGTGGAGGCAAGTTGTAGAGGAGGAGTTGCCACTGTGCTGTAGTCCCAGGGTGGAGCTTCTGCAGAAGGTGGCAAACCCAGGAAATCACTGCAACTGCCTATATGTGGTAGGTTTGGGCCACTCCGCCACTGCCTGGATCCGTGTTTACCTGCCCCTGCTCAAAGATAAAGCCAATGAAGCCCAGAGAGAGAGCCTTGACAAACAACATGTTCTCCAGTAAATGGTGTAGCACTAACCCGATGTACTGAATGAGGTTGAAAAAATGAGGTTGTCATCAGGAGTTGCATTAATAACATTTTTAAGCAAGTCACAATGGACATCATTTACCACGATGAACTAGCTGCTGGATCAGGTAGCTGTGCCCACAAGCCTACCCACACATACAGAGAGACAGGGGTGGAAAACCATGTCCCAGAGTCACACAGTATAAAGCCTCCTTTAGTTATTTAGCTTTAATTATACATATATTTTTGGTCTCAAGCTTTTAGCTTCAATAAATGTATTCACATACATAGGGCTGCAGCTATCGAATATTTTTAGAATCGACTATTCTACCGATTATCCCATTGATTAATCAAGTAATCTAATAAAAAATATTTTTTCAGAATTAAACAATAATACCAAATAATGAGTAACGAAAATGACAGGCCTGTTAAATAGACCAAGCTATTGGCTTTTTTTCCAGAAAAAAACATACAGGTATATATTCCAACTATTCCTAACACCGGGAGTAAGGGTGTGTGCTTGTTTATGTGTGCACCCAAGCATGAGGGAGAGTGAAACAAGATGAGAGAATGTGTGTGTGTGTGTGTGTGTGTAGTCTATTACTCTCTTGCAATTTAACACAAAGTATTTTCCACATCTTAACATGATCTCTAGTCGTACCGACATCAGGCTACAGCCTCTACAAATACCATACGTTCTAACTAGCGATGGTAGGCTCCGTTGAATTAGCTAACATCAATGTTTACGTTAGCTTGTGTCGACGATGTTTGGTCAACTGGATGCTTTCGGTTCAGATGTTGAATCATTGTTGACGTGCTGTTGTGGTACGCCAGTTCTGCTCTGCAGTAGACACGTTGCACTTTGTTATCTTCTTTTTTAAGTGTGAAATGATCCCAAACTTAGGACATTCTCTAACTTTTACGGACGGCTTCTTGGCTGTCTGCCATCGTGCTAACTCAATTCTGAATGTAGCGTGTGTGTGTCCGCAATAACAGTCCGTGTGGAAAAATGATCCCTGAGCTAAGCAGGCCACATAACGCAGGTGATAGGAATTAAATGAAGCCTTGAGGCAAAGATTTTGTCTCGATCATTTTTTGTAATCGAATTATTCGAGTTACTCGCGAAATCGTTGCAGCCCTACACATACACATAAATGTCCAGTTGGACTGACTACACTTAGTATCCTGCTAACAAAATATAATGGCAAATACCATGAGAAAATGACAGAGCCAACGAGTGTTTTTAAACCAGCTTATCAACTTACAGAAACATGAAATAAACACATGAAATTAGAAACCAGTTAGTATAGTATTTAAAATGTATGGGAAGCCTAACCAACTGTAGCTATGAGCCCTAAAATGAGACGTGATAACATTTATATACAACATACGCAGCATATATAGCATTTAAGCTAGCACTGCTTACTGCTTCTTTTATAGCTCTCAGAGTAACCACACATTACTGGGTGTCACACATGCATCTTAAGTTGACCCAAATGAGTGGGTTGCTAGGGCTAGGTGAGCCCAGGTGTGAATGGTTGTTCTTTCTGGATGTTCTTTCATACGCCTGTACCAACATTCCTCCCAAAAACAGAGGAGTGAAGGACTCCATCCCTGTCAAACTTGAACGGCTGGCTTTGAACAGAGGAGGTGGCCTACAACATGACTTATCACCCGTATACAATGCAGTACTGAGTTCCCTCCTCAAACATCTTAACAACCATTCACATCTGGGCTCACCTAGCCTTAGCAACCCACTTGAAGGCCGTTCTATCAACGACCCACAAGTGGCCCTAACGACTCTTAAGGCAGGAACACACCGGCCCAACTGTTGGACGTCTGAAGCGTTTGGAGAGACTCGGACAAGGTCGGGAACATTTCTGTTCGGGGTGTTCAGCTGCGTCGGAAGCTTTTGCCGTTCTGATTGGCGGTGTGCTAGCAAATCAGCGCGGTGTGTGGGAGGGCGGAATACTGTGTGCGCTTTGTTTTTCTATGGACTCTGTTCGGTCATTCCCCATTTTCATGCTTTGCAGTACTGGCACGAGACTGGCTGTTGTTAAGTCCGTTCAGGACAAATTAATTTCTGTTAGTTTGGTAATGCCTCGCTGCATGTTTAGTATGCAGCTGTTTTTATCTGAAATAGTTAAGTATCGTTTTGATCGAAAGTAAAGAGAGTTGCGTGGATAAGCCCCTCGATTACAACTCACAACACAAGCGCCAGCGGCTTACTGTTTCTCGCGCAAGCACAGAACGTACACGCTACTGTAGAGTAGGCAGCACGTCGAAGCGGTGTGTTTCAATGCAACTTTTGTGCCGAATGGGTCAGACGAGAGGCAACAGAGTGGTCGGAGAGCGGTTGGATAAGGAAGTGGGACGTCTGGGTGGTGTGTGGGGGGCTTTAAACGCAGAGCTCACACGTGTCCTTAGTGACTCTAGAAGGACACACCCACATAGAGTTTAAAAGCCTTCCAACTCCCCTCCAGTTAGGTAGAGCTGAAGAATTCTTTTGAATGAGAGGTGAACCGTCTTCAAGAAGCTGTTTTTATACTGGGCGGCAAGCTGCCAATTTGGCTGTCCATCTTGCGGCCAGGTCCGCGGATTTAGACAGAAGGTAGTTTATTGGGGGTCTGTTTTGGTCCGCCAATATGCCTCTTCGGAGGATACACTTTTTTTCCACCTCCATGGCTATGTAAATCCAAGCCATCGATGTGCCGGCAATTGCATGAGATGGGCGGAGGAGTCGATGACGTGCACTGTTGTGCGACCCACAGCCGGGGAGTTTTAAGACCAGGAAACAGCCGATCACAGCGGTCAGTCCATCACTTCATCCACGGACATCAAGATGAGCAACTGGAAAGCCATTGAGTAGATGCTAGCGTCTCCTCGGTCTCTGTGACTGTCTTCACTGCCTGCTTGTTGCAGTAGCTCAAAGGTACGCATATGCTTCTCGTCAAATCACATGCTTACACCTACCTAAAAGAAGGAATATTACACCTCCCTTTTAGATGGACAAGGCGGCAGATTGCAGCCTTTACCTTGCTGAAAATGTGCCACCTTTTCTATCTAAGAGGGGCTTGAACAAGTCCAGTTGCCTACGATACAGCGCTGCGAAGTGTAACCAGGATCCACATCAAACTGTTCTCACTCATAGATACCAGCCACCAAATAATCAATAAGCCTAATCTTCTTCATCAAGACCTATACGTTATTCCTGAGAAATTAATGAAAATACAACCTATCTCACAGTGTTAAAGGAAGTGAGGAAAGATTCCTGGATCTGGATCTATCCTCCATTCAAGTTTCATGGAGTGAAACTGCAGTTGCAGTTTTCGGGTAATCCGACTGACAAACCAACCAACCAACCAACAAATAAATTATCAAATGGGCACAGATGGAAACATGATCATGTTGGTGGAGGTAACAAGCCCAAATACAAATAGCGTGATGGAGGGACTTTGGACTTGAGTCACAGGTTGGGCTCCGTGAAAACAGATTTTTAATACCCATATTTACATATAATTTAAGTATTTCAACTCAACAGCAGCAGCCACCACTGGCTCAACACACACACACACACACACACACACACACACACACACACACACACACACACACTGACCGGTCTCCTATCAACTCCTCTCCTCTCCAATGGGCAGCAGCCTTTAGAAAATTAACTTTGAGAAGTCTGGAAGGGACATACAATTCATCACATACAACTCTGTCAACCCCAACACTACTAGAGAGAGAGAGGGGATGATGGCGATGAGTGTGTGCGATTGTGTGTATGCTGCCACCATCCCACTTACCGTAGGTTTGGCTGAGTTGATGTGTGTATCACAGTGTATATGGGTGTGTTACTGTCTACAGAGGCTTTCAATAAATGTGTAGTGTATTGTAGTGTATTTGGTGGTGAGTTTGAGGCAGACTGGCTGTGTGTGATGGATGGAG
This sequence comes from Diplodus sargus, assembly GCA_903131615.1. Classification (NCBI taxonomy): domain Eukaryota; kingdom Metazoa; phylum Chordata; class Actinopteri; order Spariformes; family Sparidae; genus Diplodus; species Diplodus sargus. The sequence goes on along the minus strand of CAEMYA010000462.1, from coordinate 2,957,093 downwards.
AGAAAGCATTTGCTAATATGTGGGATGGGACTAAACACTGCTACACTGCTATCAGCTACGCCCATCCCACTATTAACACATCAGCTATACATTTTCAGTGCAAGAGGCCACCACACTCAGCTGTTGTGCTTAATTGGCAATATTATTATTTCTGCTGTTCAATTCTTACCTTCATACCAAGTGTGAAGATGTGTAACAGTGGGAAAGAGCCAATTATGATGAATGGGAGTAAACAGTTAAAAACAATCTCACTGTAAACTAGGGTATTTGCATTTTCTGTAGAAAAAGCATGGGATTGCTGATCTGCTGCCGTCTCTTGTGGTAAAGAGAAGTGAGTGGTAAATTCATCACAAAATTCTGTGCTGATAGTGTCCAGCACAGGGTGAGTCTAATAGCTAGTGGAACAGTGCAACAGCTAGATCTTTCTCGATCAGAAGGAATAAATGGTAAGCCAAGAACTGAAATCAACAGTGTCCTTTATTTACCAGGATGGAGCAGCAGCCTTTGGAATAGATTTTGGATTACACATGGAACATGCAGCTATGATGGGTTGTGAATATCAGTTGAGTTAGTCCAAGGGTGTGGTTCTGCATCACAGGAAATAAGGTGTAACAGATGTTTAACTAAATGTGCAAATATCCATAAAAACACATATAACAAGAGAGGTATTCATATCATCTTAGACAGAAAGGCTTACCTCAAAATGCTTTTATCAACAGTGCAGTGAGAATATTAGCTGCAGTACCAAAATATTCCATCCCAGCACAGGCAATAAATACTACACATTAATTTCACAAGTGCTGCTACTTAGTCATTCACACTTAGTTTTAACCTCAATACACACTCAAAACGATAAACATGGGCATAGAAAACAGAATTACTGACTGCTGAATTGAAATCAAACCACAAATGAAGGGAGTGCTACATGCTAGTGCCCACTTCAAGGGCTATTAGTATTAGCTTGAGCTTGCAACCGATTTTGTAGTCATATACGAATGAGTCAATATAAATATCATACACATAAAGTCTGAGTTGACTTAGATTCATACAGCTGCACACAAGTCTTTATAAGAAGTCAGAAACTTAGCCATCTAGAGCAGTAGGCATGTGGCTCTCTCTCTCACTCGCTTGCATGTTAGGAAATGTAGTTCTTAAAGGAGAACAAGGAGTGTTTCTTACACAGATTACACAGAGATTTGCTACGAAGTAGGCCAAATATGATTTGAACTGTAGCGCCACCTCGACATGAATGACATCACCTTTCACAGCAACATTGGCGACAGATGTCTGATGGTACAACCTAGATTTGGTGCTGATAGAATCATGCATTACAGAGCAAAAGTGACACAATTTAATGGCCAGAAGATTGCACTGTATGTATCGCATTATAATTTGTCATACTCATGGAGAACCTTTGTACCAATTTTAATCCTCTTAAAGACAACAATATAAAAAAATGTGCTCATAGAGGCCAAAATCAGGTTTATTTAAAATAAATGTTATAATACATAATAATATCTTCAACTTCAAGGCTCTGCTATGGGATCACCATTAGAAATTTGAGTTGGACTTTATTTATAATAACAATCCCTATTCTAAGGTTTGGGAGGTTTATAGACAACTTAGTTACCATTTGGAGTAGAAATATGAAAGATTTCATTTTTGGATGTTTTGGTGATAAAAGACAGCAAGTGTTTTCTGACTGAAGTGTATAAATAGGAGACTATCACCTTAACTCTCCTCCAAGTTGTGTCACATTCTGAAATTGACACTTCCTCATTGGCAGGATGGTGGCGAGAGGAACACGTAACTATTTGGTGAGTTGTTCAAAAACTTTCTTTTTAGTAAACTGTGTACACAAACAATGTTCTCAATGCTTGTGTTCATGTGTAGAGACCCTGGCGATACTACTAGCAAAGTTTCAGGAAAAGAGAAATAAAGTAAGCACTGTGGCTACCGCTTGGGTCTTCAGTGACAAGAAGTCAGCTGAAGGACAAGGTCTGTACGAACAGCAGGCTTAGTAAAAGCACTGGAGAGAAGCGCTTTCACAAGAGTTTGACCAGAGTGCACTAAGATCGCTGAAGAGCAGCGGTAGAGTAAGGAGAAGTTGCATGCAAAAAAGGAGACTGGTCAGAAGTGAGGAGTGTGTGAGCTAACAAGATATCAAGTTAAAGAAAAGGGAGAAGCCTACACTCACAAGGTTGAGTGGTTGGGACAGAACAAATAATCTAGAGCAAAAATACAAATATATTTTTTCAGCCAGTTATGAATAGGATGAAATCAGATGAATTAAAATCTTAGACATTCTGAAATTGCTGGCATATTTGTTGTATGTTTAGAATATAAAGTACATTGTGTGTTTAGAATATAAGCGCTGTATGTAAAGAATATAAGTACATTATATGTTTAAAATATAAGTATCAGAATCAGAATCAGAATCAGATATCCTTTAATGCAGTATCGGCACTGTAAATTGTCGTGGAATTTCAGGTTTGCGACAATTCACGGCAATTTGCAGGCGACACCGAAAACTGCCGCAAATTGTCGGAAATTGACGTGGGCCTCGCTTGGCAATTGTCCTCCCACGACCCCCCTCCCCCTGATTCTAGGGGAGGCTTTAACATGCAAATGAAAATGCTGTGAGCTATACAAATGCAAATCTGGGTAGCAGGGGGAGTTTTACCCCAGGTGACGTTTTTCTAAAAGCTATTAACTTCATTTTAAGAAAATCTCTGGTATAAATAGATCAGGCTCAGTATAGTCTAATTATAGACTCTTAAATTTTAGCTTAAATTGATTTATTTAATTAAAGTATGCTAGATTAATTACTGTGCATGTCATTAGCAATGGCCAATGTTATGTAAAAAGATGATTTATTCTTTTTTTCCTCTCTCCTGAGACCAAGTTAAAGATAGAGCGCCAGTTGTTAAGTTAAAATTTGCATGACATATTTTGAGATGAATAGGATATTGAAATGGATAAATAAGTTCTGTTTAAAATGTGTGACATTGAAATATAATTTCATGGGTTCTGAATGTTTAAAAGAAGTTGAAAGTAATTCTTATTATGTGTGAGAGTTCATGACCTGTAAGAGTTTTTACACTTCCGGGTTCACCGGAGCGTCTGTGACAAGGAAGCAGAAGCGGAGAGTTAATGGCGTCGAGCAGCTAACAGTGGACTGTGTGTGTCCGTCAGTGTCGTGTTTTATCACTAACGGACTGTGAACTGTTGTCGGACGACGTGTGTGAGTTGGACTCTTCATCGCAGTCGAAGTGTTTGTTTTATTGGACACGAAGCAAGTTCGGCTAAGCTAGCTATCCGGAGCTAAGCACCTCCTGGTAGGCTAGCGGCCCAGCCATTGTCGAGAGGAGGCCTGCGCTGACGGGAGGAGCTTTGCCGGGTCGTCACGGAGAGTGTCGCCGACGGAGGTCGCTTCGCTGCCGCAGAGGGACACGGAGGTTTATCGCTGCAAGACTAATGTGACCTCCTATTTGCTCGGAGCTATGTCTGCAAGTTCAGATTTACATGGAGCCGATAATGATGCCATCGTGTGTAAGTAACTGTTACTGTTTTCTCCTTCCTTGTTTATTTTTACTGTGACTTGCGTTTTCTTTATTCATACCACTGTCACTTAATTGTTTTCCAGCTGCCTGTAAGATAGTACGCAGGAGCTTCAGGTACAAACAACCAGACCTTCCATCGCAGGCTGAAGCTGTGAGGAGTTCAGCTCGGAGTCGATCGAGAACAAAGAGGGTAAGATTTATTAGATTCGATCCGTTTTTGGTCAATGTGACTATTATTCGGGCGCATTAATAGATGTGTTGTGTCCGCACGAGAGTTTGTTGAAGACAGAGTGCTAGCTGAGGATGAGGTGGACCTTTGGAAGTGCGCCGCCATGGACCTGATGTCTGAGAAGGAAGACGGCGGGTGTCTGGATGGAGCCGGGAGCTCACCGAGCTCTGTGCCGCGCTACCAGTCGAGATTATAGAGGCGATTCTGAAGTACAGAGCGACGCACCAGAGACGTCTGCAAAATGGACCGAATTCAGACAGAAGGCCGGCAGTTACCGTCAGCTCCGAGGCGGCAGACAGACACTTCAAGGTGCTGCAAGATTTTGGGCTTCTCGTGAGCTTCCTGTTGTTGTGTGGGC
>CAEMYA010000462.1:2926754-2941966 GCA_903131615.1 Diplodus sargus | reverse complement strand
AAGAAAAAAAGAAAAAAAAAAGCTCCAATTCAAACACAAAGTAAAGTAGTATGTGCTTATCATGGCCAACTCCAGTTGTGCGTTTTGCCCAGTTGGTGTTGCAGCCTTGTTTTTCATTTAATTCAGACACAGATGTAGAGTTAAGCATCATAGATAGATAGATAGATAGAAATACTTTAATGATCCCAGACTGGGAAATTATTTAATCTACTCAGGTTGTCGCTCTGTTGAGGGTGAAATATTTATTGTGAGTTATGATCTTTCATTGCCTATGAACTGGTTGCCCTAACATGGCTAACACAGGTACCTTCAGTCTCTACAGAGTATAGTATTTAATGTCAGCATCAATGTAGAGGGATGTAGCCCATTGTGTATATAGAAAATATTTTTGTATTTATCTTAGCGCACACCTCAAATAAAGTTCCCTTTTAAAGTGTCTGTATGTATCTGTGTTTCACAGATTAATTTCTTACCAACGAGCCTTTCTTAATGAAAGCAGTTAAATTTGAAGATAGTATATATTGTCTGTTGGTCGTGTTGCTTCATTGCAGTCAAACCTTCAGTGTCAGTCTGAGGAGACTATTGATTTTAATTAGCGTCTGCCCACAGGGAGCTGGCTGATGATTGGAGAAGAGTAGGATGTCCTGAAAACTATGATAAAAATCACACACACACACACACACACACACACACACACACACACACACACACACACACAGACACACACACACACACACACACACACACAGAGCTAATTATAACGTTTAATCAGTGGTGGAATGGCTCTAGGTCCTGTCCAAGGTGCTTAGAGGTGGACGGAAACACGAAGAGAGTGAAAGAGAGAGAGAGAAGAGACACTAATCTTCAGGTGAAAACCCCCCTGTCCAGTTTGGTGGTCTTTTATATAACAGTTTAGACCTCTGTTTAAATTTTATTGAAGCAAATGTGATACTAAATCCTTAAATAATAGCAGAATGCTGAGTAATGGCCAGCATGAACAATCAAAACAATTATGTTAAAATGTGTATGTTGTGCGATTCGGCGCCCCCCATCATTTTTGATTGCAACACAACTGCTTCAGGATTCTGTAACAATTTGCCAGATGAAATGTCACATTACATGCTAACTACAAACAAAAAACAACAGATCATAATAATAATAACAATATTATGACTTGAAAACTTATGTCTTGAAGTCGATGCATGTTTGGACATTTTTTGCCATGGAGCACTCAAAGTTTATAAGTGCGTTTCACACAACCAAGACGTTTGTGCGAGTGCTTCACACAGTGCTTTTATATTGTTGGAAATACTGAGGAGTCTTCATCTCTTTTCTTTTAAAACATCTCTCAGAGGCTTGTTTCTTAATGTTGTAATTGTAAGGCTTGTTTGCAAGGGACTTTCCTCATCCAGAAATGCCTGGCATGTCTGGGAGTCTGATTCCATTATTTCCAGGTCTCTCTACAGGGTTTTTAAGATCTCTTACACAAACAAGATTCTCACACAAAGACATATGATTGACAACTTCTCAGATCAAGCCTCTGCTGTCCACTTACATCTGAAGGAGAAAAATCATTCCTTTGAGGACAACAATGTAAACATTTTGGCCAGAGAAGACAGATGGTTTGAAAGAGGAGTAAAATAATCCATCTATATCAAACTGGAAAGACTATCTTCGAACAGAGGAGGTGGCCCAAGACATTATTTATCACCCACCTACATTACAGTGCTAAGTTCCCTCCCCAGACAGCCATTGACACTTGTCTCATACCTCTCACTCTTTCACAGTCTCTTTTACTGTCATGATGTCTGTAAAGGCTGCTGAGCCTGATTCCATTGCCCACTTGCATGCCTTTGGTTCTGTGGCCCTGGACTTGAAAAACATCCCCCTCCTGCTAGCCCAAACCTCCTTTGATAGTGGTATAAATATCAACACTCCCTGGCAGTGATCCAACTACGTCAGCTAGCTGAGCTAACCTGAGGCTACATTACACAGAAAAGTCAGAAAAATCACAGAAAGCAGCAAGAAGACATCAGAGGGAGAATCAGAAAAAAATTCTCTGTACAATATTATCCAGCTTTATCAAAAGTACTGACAGTTGTTGCACTGCTATAAAGCACTACACACAGTGTTTGTAGCCACTCACTTACATAGTGAGTAGGTAAGAACTTACATAGTGTAGAAACAATAGATAGTGGGGTGGAACCAAAACCACTCTGTTTTGGGTCATTATCCTGTCGTAAGTCCCAACTGCACCCAACACCCAGTCTTCAGCTGATGATTTTAGGTTTTCCTGAGGAATTTGAGATAATCCTTCCTCATTATTCCATTTACTTTTTTTTATGCACCAGGTCCACAGGCAGCAAAACAACCCCAGAGCATAATACTATCCCCACCATGCTGCAGTGCTGGTCAGTGTGGCCAAACAACTACATTTATGCTCAATCTGACCTCTGAGTTTTCCTCCAGAAGGTTTTTTCTTTGTCCATGTGATTAGCTTCCGTTGAACTCTAAGGCACTGCAACTGTAACAAGAGATTCCTTCTTGCACAGCAGCCTGTCAGCCCTTAGATGTTCCAATTGTAGTGTTTCTGTCTGAGTCTAATGGGTGTATCAAACAAGCTCTATTAAAATGGCCTCAGAAAAGTCACCAGCTGTTTTCAGTCATAAGCACTCAGAAAAAGTTAAGAGGCCATGATATAGAGCAAATTTGATGCACACAACCAAAAAATGAATTTTAGAAATCATTGGAACTCAAAACTGCCATGATAAACATGTTTATTTACAAGTGGATGTAATCTTTTGACCACGACTGTGTGTTTATTTCTGTATTGTTTTGTTTTTGCATTCTCCCCTACCTATACCCTACCTATTAATTACTGTATTTCCTTTTTCTTTTCACGTTGTTTATGCATTTCTGCTTCATTATGCAGATTAGGAATGTCATTCAAAGTGATTCATGGGGTCAACTTTTTGCCTATTAGTTGATTGACATCGGAGTGAACAGGTCAATTTCATTTTGGCAGTTTGGGTCCTCCATAATCATATCTTGCATTACGATAAGGTGCCAGTATGTTTATGCCATTAATACCTTGTTTATACCTTGCAAGCAGGCTTGCACAGCGTAAGGTCATGTTAATATAACAATGGCAGGGCTTTGGATGTGGATAAAAAGTTAGCGGAACTTGTTTCTTTTCATTCAGACTTTTGTGTTCATAGGCAGGGTCAGTGTAGGCAGTTAGCTTTCAAAATCTTCATCTAATATTCACTACAAGGAGATTATTGAGTTACAGATAGTAAATGTTTTAGCTGCTTGTGTCAGACTAAACCATGACAGTGAACAGTATTTTAGTGCACAGGTGAGTAAATACAGCCTCTACAATCACAACTTTGTATGGACTAAACACTAAACAAATGATACATGCTGTGCTACTGAGACCTTCCAGTCTGTCAAAAAAGAAACTCAGAACAGCAGAGAGGTGACATGACTTTTGTTGTACTGATGGCATTAGTAATGCTGATGATCTCTATACCCAATCCATCAAGACAATAGCAGTGTCAGTGTCAAATAATCAGACAGTATGTACACATTTTTCTTACTAAAAATAATAACATATACTTCCAAAATTGGAATTTTTGTTTCTAAGGGTGCACTCACACTTGGCCCAGTTGATCTGTACCATCTGAAGCAACACTGTCCCTCCTTCCTAGTCCCCCATTGGCCTGCACTTACATTGCTCCGGCTGCAACCAAGCCTGAGCACAGTAGCCTCTTGTACATCCGTCATCACGTCATAGCGCAGTCACGGCACAATGGAGAACAACACAGAAAAAATGACTAACTTTGCTGACTTTATTTTGTGTCGTTTTGTTTGTAGACAGTCCTTTCACATTCCTGGATTTGTTGATTATGCAAGGTGGTGTAACACAAATGATTATACTTCATGTCCATGTTGTGCACCTGTGCTTGTGCTCGTGCATGATCAACCGCACTGTGCTGAAGCATACCTCTTCTAACCATGTCAGGTCCAAGAAAGTGAGCACTCCCACAAGTCAGACAAACTTGACTTTGGGGGTGAAACATGCTTGGTCACAGTACAGATTGCCCATTAATTTTTTTATGTGGATTTTTGTTTCTTTCCAAATTTTTTCCTGCTTCATGATGTCCCAAAAAATCCAGCTGCATCAATCTTCCCATCTTCTCCTCTTGCCATCTCTCAATTCAGGGTAAAACTGTGGGTTTTTGTTTTAACGTTATATTTATGCCATTAACAGGCAGGAAGTGTGACTGGTCATAGTGTGTGTGTGTGTGTGTGTAATATCCTCGTCCAATCAGAGCATGGGATGGACCGGATCGCTGTCGCAACACAATTACTGTCAAATGTCAATTTCATGGAGGCAATATTGAGGAGATTAACACTCACTGGCACTTTCACACACACAATGTGACACATACACAAACACACAAAAAACACACAGACAGGCAAAATAACAGAACGACAAACACCAATAAACACACACACACGGACACACACACACACACACACACACATACACACACATTGCAGAGATGGATTGAATGTTAATGCATGGCCTGAGGAAGGGTGAAAGTGAAGGTGACTGAATGCTATCCAGGCTAATGGAAAGCTAGCCAACCTTAACCCTACCACTGAATATCGCCTGCACAACACAAAATAGCCACTAAACACACCTCATCATACACACTTCCACAGACTGTAATTCATATCTCATATGACCTGCCCTGGTAAACAGCTGTAAGCTTGTTTTTTTAGCATCTCTACATTTAGCTTCCTGTTGATTCCCTCTACAACAACTAATAACAGATTTTAAATGATTTGTCCGAAGCACCATAACCAGTAGGATATGCCAAAGCACCCTTCTGGTGGATTGCACCAATGTATTTAAACAAATTAAAATAGAAATACTCTGCTTGGAACAGTATTATTTGTCTAATAGCGTTTTTTCCACAAAAAAGTATAATTACCACATTACAATGATCCCCATTTTTACAAATGTTTTATTTACAAATTCCCAGAGCCTTGCTTGTCAAACCTACCAGTCCAAAACCTAGAGACTCTTGATTTACTATCACAAAATACCCCATTCTTCTGAAAACGCCCAGATTTTCTGTGTACACACTTTCATCGTGGCCATGCAGAGTTAGCTCAAATGCACCACAGAACTTTATCCAGTGTATTATATTATTTCAAAGAAGGTGTTTATTTCATATGCACAGTAAAGAAACTTGTTCCTCTCTGCAATGAAATTCTTCCTTTGCTGTCCACTGAGGGTTTGAAGTGTGAACAGTCTGTGCTGGGGGTGGGTGGGGTCTTTGAGGACGGAGGCAGCTCTCCTGTGAACTCTACAGTGGTAGATGCTTTGCAGAGAGGGCAGTGGAGTCCTGGTGATCTTCTCCACAGTCATTACAACTCTCTGCAGGCGTTTGCGGCCCAAAGCACAATTGCTGCCGTACCAGACTGTCATGATCCCAGTTTTTGTTCTTCAGCTACTGTGCAACTTGTTAGATCTCAGTGCAGTTTTTGACACTATTGACGATCACATCCTATTACAGAGACTGAATTATTTAATTGGTATTAAAGGAACTGCATCGAGCAAGTTCAAGTCCAATTTGTCAGATTGTACAAGTTTGTAGCTTTGTAGTTTGTTCTGCTCTGAGGTTTATGCCTGTTAAAAGGTTTTTTTTTCGCCACTGACAGCAAGTGCTTGCTCATTGGGGAAATGTTGGATATCTGTCAATAAACTAAGGAGTATCGTCTAGACCTGCTCAATTTAGAAAGTGTCATGAGATGACTTTTATGGTATATTGGTTTGAATTTATCAACACTTAACACAGTAAACTCAGCAAGCGCAACATTATTTAACAAGTGACAACAGAGGAACACACCGATGAAGGCAAAATTTTGTCTGTGTATGATCTTGTGTTTTGTTTGCCGGCAAATAAAGTGCACTCAGCCTTGAAGACTCCTGGTGACTTTTTGATCTTTGAAATCTTTTAGACTAAACAAGAAAAAGAGAAGTTGATACATGACAAGTCGTTAAACTAACCGGCCTTCATGTAGGATGTTAGGCCATCAGGTGACCCCAGTTGTGAATGGTTGTTAAGCTGTCTGGGGAGAAAACTCAGAACAACATTGTAATCGGGTGGCAAGTACAGGCCACCCTGTTCAAAGATGCTTCTAACAGCTAAACAAGATGGATTCTTATACCCCTTTTTTAAACTATCTGTTTTCAGTGGCCAAGATGTGTACATTGGTATCCTCAAAGGAATTAATTTTCTTCTTTAAATGCAAGTGGAGAGGAGAGTCTTGAGCTGAGGAGTTGGCTCTCCTGTGTTGTGCCATTTGCTTTTGTAGGGATTGTGTTGTTTCCCCAATGTAGAAATCTGTGCAATCCTTGCTGCATTGAACAGCATAAACTACATTACTCTTACGCTTATGTCTGGGTGTTTTATCCTTGGGGTGGACACGTTTCTACCTCAGTGTTTTGCTGGGTAAGAAGAGAGCTAGGAAATTATGTTTTTTGAAGATCCTTCTGAGTTTCTGAGATATTCCCATAACATAAGAAATGACGATGCTGTTACAATTTTCCATCTCTGTTTGCTCTTGATCTTTTAGAGGTTTTGACAAAGGTCCAGTTAGGGTAGCCACAAGTGCTCCCCTGATGTGTTTCTGTTCCTTTCCCTCTGATTTTGTGGGCACAGGCTCAGCCCAATGGTTTAGGGTTCTGATAATCCCCAGCTTGTTCTCCAGTGGGTGGTGAGTGTTGACCAGCAAGTATCTCTGTGTGTGGGTTTTCTTCTTCTATCTTCTTCGAAGTGCAATGCACAATCCAAGAAGGACAGACCATCTCCTCTGACATCTTTCCGTGTGAACTTGATGTTATTGTCCACAGCCAGGATTGAAGGTACTAGCTGCTCTTTGTTGCGCAAAGGACAGGAATTGGATTCAGGAATGCATGAGTGTTAACAGGTTTCTTTATTGTTTCTTATCTCTACAGGTACAGATGCACACATACACAGACACTACTCCTGAAACTCAGAGTTCATATAACAATTCTGTAAGGACATACATACACAGGGTTTAAAGCCTGCTGCTCCCTTCCAGATAGTTAGAACTGACGAAGTTCCTATGATATAGCACTTAGAATTACCACGACCTGTATGACTGAAAACCTGGATTAACATCATGACAATACCAAAATACACTGGAGGGGGTCAAGTTAGTGATTTAGGATAGATTTAAGATTAGCCTATTCTGTCTTAATACAAACCCAATGTAGTATGTATTATGCACCAGTGTTGCTGAGTCTCTCTAACAAAAATTCAACTGAAAGTTTCCTTTCCAGTTGGGTTACACTGGATAATCCAGAACATAATAGAACACAATATAGTGGCTGGTTGGCTCAGAGCAGGCCCACTGATCATTCTTTTGCTACAACTGCAGTCATCACTCTGTCACACACACACCCTCACACACAATCACTCTTTCGCATGGTCTATCAGGTTTGACTCTGGGCTTCAAAGCTTTGTTCTGAGTGATTGACTGGCCACTGACTGCCTCACAGTGTGCTAATGTGTGTGTGTGTGTGTACGTGTGTGGTCTGTGAGTCAGTTCAGTTGACAAACACACATTAAGACTACCTGACTGATCCCACAATCCATTATGTGTTGTTTTTTTTATACTGAATGAAGTGGTCAGAACATTGTGGTGTTAAATAGGTGTCAGCTGAAGTGTGGATGCTCAGGTCTCCTGTTGTTGGGAATTTAACAGTCAACACTCTGTACCTGCAGACTGTAAACACACAGGCTACATACCACTAGAATTTTATTGTAAACTTGAAAAGATGAAATGTTGTTGGTCACTTTACAATCCACTCCCACTCTTTTTTTTGAAGAAAGTTGTGTGAAATATTGCTTTTTTATACACCCATTAGACTTGTCACAAACACTACAATGGGAAAGTCTAAAGAGCTCAGCATTCATTTTGAAAGAGCCTATTATTGAAGAACTCAGGGAAGTTATTTGGAGTCATTTCAAAACAGTAACATGCCCCAAGATAAACTGTTCAAACAATTGTTTTTAAGTATAAAGTAGATGGCACAGTTACGTCACTGCCACAGTCAGGAAAAAATGCAAACAATAATCTGCTCCGAGAGAAATTGGTGAGGATGGTCAAGAGTCAACCAAAAACCACCAAAAGCCAGTCTGCAATAAATAAGAAGGGGCTGGAAGTGACCACAGTCAAGTGTGGTTTGCATCAACATGGGCTGAGAGGCTGCTGTGCAAGAAGAAAGCCCTTGCTCCAACTGGAGTTTGCAGCTGATCACATAGACAAAGAAAAAGCCTTCTGGAGGAAGTTTATGTGGTCAAATTACCGTATTGACCCGAATATAGGATGATCCTGATTATAGATGATGCCTCTTTTCAAGACTAATCTTCAGAAAAGAAAATCATTGAAATAATAATTACAGACTGCTTTCAAACTTTCGTTTCGTTTCTCAATAACAAACTCACATACCGGGCGGCTGTAGCTCAGCGGGTAGAGCAGGTCGACTGGTGATCGGAAGGTCACTGGTTCAAATCCTGGCTCTGGGCTGGGCTGAGCTGCATGTCGAAGTGTCCTTCAGCGAGATACTGAACCCCACGTTGCTCATGCGTTCAGTCCCTGCGATGAGCTGGCGAGTTGTCCAGGGAGTACCCTGCCCTTGCCCTGAGATGAGGCTGGGATTGGCTCCAGCAGCAACACCCCGTGACCCCATGGAAAGGGATAAGCGGTTCAGATGATGATGACATGTCAAACTCACATACCTTCCTGTCAATCTCTTGGAAGTGACTGCTTTGAGGACCACGATAAGCTTTTCTCTTACCAGCCCATTTTACACAGTGTCTCCGCATTAACTCCGGAGCGGTGGTTCGAAGTATCACCGCTGTACCGCTGTGTAATTCACACAGAAATCCGGCGCTGCGGCTCCTAAAGAGGCGTGACGTCATGATGACGACGTTGGTGTTTCCCCCTGTCAATCTAAACCTGTGTCTCTCCATTTTTCGTCTGCTGTCACTTCTTCTCCACTGTGACTGACAGATATAACTCCAGCCACAGTGTCAGTGACGTCTCTACAATAAGCTGGTGCCCTCTGCCGTTGTGGTCGTGTAGCGACCCCAGACAACTTTCAGCATGTGTCAACAGTTAGACCCCGGTTATAAGACGACCCCACTTTTTCATATTATTTTCATCGAAAAAAACCTTGTCCTATATTCAGGTCAATACGGTAAATAAAAAGTGAGTTGTTTGGCCACATTGAACAGAAATATGTTTGGAATCAAGAACGTGAGGCCTTTCACCCTAGGAACACCATACCTACTTTCAAGCAATGAGGTAGTAGTATTATGCTGTGGGGCTGTTTTGCGCCCAGTGGATCTTGTGCTATACAGAAAGTCAATGGAATAATAACTGTTCCCAGATTTTTCAGGAAAACAGAAAATTATCAGCTACAGAATTGGGTCTTGAATGTAGCTGGGTGTTCCCACAGGACAATGATCCCAAACACACATCAAAGGTGGTAAAGGAATGACTAAATCATGCTAGAATTGAGGTTTTGGAGTGGTCAACAAATTTAGGTGAACCAATTCTGTCAAGAGGAGTGGTTAAAGATTCAGTCAGAGGCCTGCTAGAAACTTGTGAATGGCTATCAAAGGCACCTAATTGAGGAGAATATGGTGAAGGGACATTTGACCAAATTTTAGAATTACTGTATGTATATATATATTTTTTTTGACCTAGCAGAATAGGCCATGATTTCACAAGACCGACGATAAATTCAATTCAATTTTTTGTCTTTTTTCGAGTTTAAGGCGCCAGTATATGATGGGTTGGAAATTAGACTCAAAAGTCAACAACCTTACCAACAGGAGCTTAAATGATAAATGGCAAAAAGTAATAACAATTGCATAGGTCTGACGCAGTAATGTCAGTCAGAAGGCAAAATCTGTCACCATGAGCATTCCAATCACCAGAATAAATGTTGGGAGATAAGTTTTTGTAGAGACACAGATACATATAAATAAAAAAAAAAACCTTTACTATTCTTTGTTATTCAATTTTCAATTTATCTCTTATTACAATGATGTGCTTATGGTCTGGTTAGTTTTAGGTAAACCAATCCCAGTCAGGACATAGACTGGAGAAGATTTCACCAGAAAACCATTGCTTGAGACTGGCCATCCAATCTCTGTTACCCAGCATTTTCCACCAGTACTGAACTTGAAGTACTAGGGAGGCTACGGAACTGCTCATCTGCAGTCAAGAAGGTGGACACCATTTCAGCCTATGCCTCCCTGCAGACTCCTCTTCCTGGCCCTTACAGAGACCTGGATCATCCCAGAAAAAAACTGCCACTCCAGCTGCCCTCTCAACTGCCAATTCATTCTCAGACTGGACTCCTCATCTCACCCTTGTGGTCGTACCAGGTCCTTCCCGTAAACCAACTTCCCAGATCTGCATTTGAATTCCATGCTGTCTCTGTCACCCTTCCCTTCAAGCTCAACATTATGGTGATCTACTGACCTCCTGGTCCTCTCCATCATTTGATGAGATTGACGCCCTCCTAAGCTGCTCCCCTGACTCCCCCTGACAATGGTACACCACTCGTTGTCAACATTCACCGAGAGAAGCTGCACTAATCTGAATTCATTGACACATTTTACCTCACACTCTCCCCTGCTCCACCCACCCATTGGGCCGGGAACCAACTTGACCTTGTCTTCACAAGGTCATGTAGTACCTCGACACTCTCTGTTACCCTGCTTACTGTGTCAGACCACCACTTTGTCCATTTCTCTCTCCCCTTGAAGTCCACCACCTCCCTCGCCTTTACACCTCACACGGTCACCACTCGCCGCATCCCTGTCTCCCTCCCTCTCCTCTTCCTCACTACCATCCACAGAACAATTCTCTCTAATGTCCATCGAGGAAGCCTCCTCCACTCTGATATCCTCCCTCTCCTCCTCTTTAGACGCCCTCTGTCCCCTCACCTCCTGACCACCTCCCGACCAGCACAATCCCAAACCGTGCTTTCTGGAAACTGGTGTCCTCAGCACTAGGACCACTTCTGTTTTCACTATACGCTAGATCACTCGGTTGTGCAATCACATCACATGGATTCTCTTACCACTGTTATGCAGATGACACCCAACTGTTCCTCTCTTTTCCCCCATCCTCCAACACCCACGTTTCAATGTGCATCTTGGAATGTCTGGCAGACATCTCTGCTTGGACAACTGCCCATCACCTCAAGCTTAACTTCAGTAAAACTGAACTCCTTTTCATCCCGGGGGAAAGACCGCCACATGGACCTGTCAGTCACTGTTGAGGATGTCACAGTATCACCTTCATCGACTGCGAGGAACCTGGGCTGAACCTCGACGACTGTCCTGCACCCCAAACATCACAGCTGTGACCCGATCCTGCAGATTTGTCCTCTATAACATCCGCAGGATCCGGTCTTTCCTCACAAAGGATGCAAATGATTGTTCTACCTGAATGCACCTGAATCGGTAGTCTGCATCCACAAGTGCCAAAAGCGCAATTGAGAAAGTCTTTTTGTAACTGAAATATTCGATACTGGACAGGTTTGGTGCTTGGATGAAGACATGTTTTCCGTCAAGTACTCGCAGGCAGTTTGGGACCTTCCATTTTTCCCAGAAGCTTTGTGCAACCTCCTTCCAGGAGTCTGGGGTTGGCCTTGGTAGAAACTTCTCCATCATTTCCTTTTCAGTGGCCGCACAAACCATATGGACAGCGTTAATTACTGTTATGTGACCCAGGTGTGACCCAGTGAAAACGAGGCTGATCAAGGAGTCCCCAGAAACCAAGTACCTGTGAGGAAAAAAACCAAAAAAACAAAAGTTACATGGGAGATTATTTTATTAACCTGTCTCTTTTTTTTTGTTGCAGTTGATGCTTGCAAAGCAAAGTGGAGGACACTTAGAGATGGCTTTGTGAAAAACCAAAAAAAGGTTTTTGCAAGCAGCTCTGTGGGAGGTATTGCCAAAGAATGGAAATACAAGGACATCATGTCCTTTCTTTTGCCTCACCTGCAGCCAACAAGGTTTGTATGACATGATCTAACAGTAATAACAGTATTCAGCATTCCTTTAATCTAATATTATTACCATTACATAAATTAACATTTGCCTTTTTTGTGTTCTTTTTCTATGTAGTTCAAAAAACAACATCAGTGCTCCTCCAGCTGACGAGGAGAGGTCCCCAACACCACTTTCCTTTTGTGGCTCAGATGAGCAGGCCAGCACCAGTGCATCTGTGAGACTACCATCACTAACAGCGCAAACACAACCCACTACTTCTGGAAAGAGGAACAGGCCCCAAAGGTCCCGCAGCCCAAGGCAGACATGTGCTGATACCAGGAGGGGCAACCAGTTGGCAGCTACAGACATGGAAGAGCGACTTCTTTCTGCTCTGCGAGATCCAAAACCTGAAACAGAGCTTGATGAGTCATATCATTTTACCCTCTGCCTTGTCTCTCTTCTGAGTAAACTCGATCATGACAAGAGGCAGCAAGCCAAAATTAGGATTTTGAATTTGCTGCTGAACCTTGACAGCAGCACTACACCCCAGCAGTCACCCACACAACCTGTTTGTCAACCTGCCCCAACTCTGCCCGACCCCACTTTAAGAAACTCTAGGCCAGTTAACGTTTTACTGGTGCAGTTTTATCTCTTCTCTGTTGGCTGATGCTAGAAATAGGTAGGCTAGGACAACAGCAACTTTGTTAATGAAGCAAAAACAAAACAAAGCACTTCCTATACAGATAGCAAATCTTATGGAAACACTAAATAAATTAAGAGCATTAAGATATAAACAGACTACTTACCCATGGTAGAGAGACGAATCCAGAAAGTCCACCATTCTTGTACTCTTTCTTTGGGAACACTGACCTTTTGTGTGTTTGTTGTTGTGTTTATAACACATACTTTTAACTGCGGTCTTGCGCGATTATGTAATTATCGCAAGAACTCCTTGGTCTTGTGGCTCTAGTTGTCCATGGCAGACTCAAAGCGCAACCTGTGGGGGTATCCGGACAGCGGATGGTGGAGCAAAACCGGACCAGAGCTGTAACGCGGTGGACACGTCTCTGGTGGAATCTTGGGTTCAATGGTGGAATGAACTCCCAACCAATGTCTGAACAGCAGAGTCACTCGCCATCTTCTGCAATAGACTCAAGACTCACTTGTTCAGACCTCAACTCGACCCTGCATAGCATGAATCAAAATTTCAACATATCTTAGGCTGTTTCGGAAAACCAGTTGCTGGAAATTACATGAACTATTCTTGTTGCATCTTTTTCATTTGTCATCAGTTTTTATTGTGTATCAATATCAAATTATAACAAAATAGATTTTATTTCCCTTTCTTCAATTGAAGGCAAGTATTTCAACAACAATTGTTATACAAAAAAAAGGTATCACATGACGTATTAGTTACAACTAAAATGCTTTTTTTTGATGGGTTGTACATCCCTGATTGGTCAATTTCCTTCTTATTGTTGCAAATAAAATCAGCACAAAATCATAAAATGAACTTATAAATAAAATACAAACCAGATATGAAAAACAGCTCCATATCTGTCCACAGCTTTGTGTCAGTGGCCAGTGGAGGCTGCAGGCTGCAGCTATATCTGCTCCATATCTTGTCTGCTGGCCACAGTCTTAAATCTACAACGTTCTGTTGAGCACAGCTTTGCTAACCTCAGACAGCCACCTCTGTGGCACTGCTATCACTCATTGTGTGTGTGTGTGTGTGTGTATGTGTGTGTGTGTGACCAGACCATACCCCAGATAACCTGATGTTATTGATGCTCAAGACCACAAAGCCACTGCTATCTGCATGTGCTGCATAACACGGGCACACACACAGTAAGGGCATATTAGCAGCCTGCTCAGGTCTATCAGATTTTGTCAGATGGCCTCCTCTCCTCTCCTCTTCTCTCCTCTCAGTGCCTTCTTTCCTACTCACTTCTCTCCTTTTTCATTTTTTATTCCTCTTAACCCCTTCGCTCTTCCTTCAGTGTCCCCTCCGGGTTGTCGCTACACATTTAGTTCCTTCTCCTCTTTCTTCCATTCATGCATCCCCTTCTCATTTCTCCTCCTCCTCTCTACCATGCCTTCATCTCCCTCTGCAGGGTCTTCATAATCCTTTTTCCTCTCTTTCCTCCTCTCTCTTTCCCTCTGGCTCTCCTCCCCTCCTCTGTCTCTCCTGCCCATTTATCTAAATCTGTGCTCTCCTTAACCACTTCTTATCAGAAGTGGCGGTCGCTCTCCATCCTAAACGCACTGCTCCAGATTTTAATTTTCTTTAGATTAATGTCCTCCTCTCTTAATGCCGTCAGCCTTCAGCTATCTGGCTCCCTGATGTCTATCAGCTTGCACACACACAAGTGCATGCACACACACAAGTGCATGCACACACACAAGTGCATGCACACACACACACACACACACACACACACACACACACACACACACACACACACACACACACACACACAGTATTACAACCAGCAGGCTGGGAAAATGGAATGGAACAATTTTCTCAAATTTCCTGTAAATTACAAAGTCTAAGAGTGCTCTGCTAAAGTGGAAATAAAACCAACAGAAAAACCAGCTGTGAAATCTTTCATTACAGCAGGGCTGACTGAACACAACAAAGTTACTCAGAGCACAGCAGATCAAACAAAAGAAAACAGATCAAATATGACCGGAGATAGATTAAACGTAAGGCACAAGCAGGCTGAGACCTAGGGCCCCGAACTACCAACAGACCTGCATAAACATATCAATAATCTCAGATAATGTTGATATCCGACATTGATGTCATCTGTAATTTTACACACACATTTACAAATAGGGGGTTTGATTTTGTCATTGTACTGTCCTTTGTCTTTTTTTAGTTGGTTTAGTGGTTGGTTGTTGATAAGGCTTATTGGCTGAGAAAAAAAAGACAAGAAGAAGAATGAAGCAAAAAGAGGATTATTACAGTTTTTCCCGATTGTTTACACACATTTTCTGAAAGCATACCTCATACTCTCAGAACTCTACACACAAATCAAAAAACACACACACAACGGGCAAAACCCCTCAATTCTCCTGCAAAATGAA
>CAEMYA010000462.1:2886937-2920480 GCA_903131615.1 Diplodus sargus | reverse complement strand
CTTAACACACACACACACACACACACACACACACACACACACACACACACACACACACACACACTGATTCAGGCCTCTATAATTATTTTAATAGGATTTTCTCTCTATTCAGCCTGAGCTTGTTGCATTAATAACACCATTACAACCTGAATATAACCTCAATATATTACTGCCTGATATCGCTTTGCAACCCACCGCTGTGCTCTGTGTGTGTGCGTGTGTGTGCATGTTGGGGTTAATAAGCTGCTGTGTGTTTTAGAAGAGGCACTTGGCCCCCCTGCTCTCTCTCTTTGTCTCTGTGTATTGTGTGGCCAGGGGGAGAGAGCGCTGACAACGGCAGAATAGCCTCTGGAGAATAAAATACTGGTCATTGTTTTCTATTAGCTAACTCTCCTCTCTGCGCTCTCTAACCTCATCTCCTCATTTTACATTGAAATGAAATTGGCTAGGGAAATGTGAATAAATGTATGTCCGTCACAGAGAAATACGCTCCTTTTATCTGAACTACATATTAAAGTGGCTCCCACCAGCACACTCTTCTCCCCAGAATAATGTTTAATTCCCTTAAACATGAGAATTAATTGGTGCAGATCTACATCTCAATGGGAGAAGTTACATGCTGTGGCCTATCACTGCAGCCTTTCTGCTCTCTGTCACAAACAGCGGCGTCACATCAGAAACCTGTAACTGCTACAAATGTGAAGAAAAGCCAGTTTGGCGTACTGCTGTTGAACTGAATCAGCACATAGGAGGTGCCAGCTATCTTCACTTCAGAAGTGGAGAAGTAGCAGTGAAGCTCTGAGGTTTCCATAGGATAGCTGTATAATAGACAGAGCTATTAACTATGTGGAAATAGCATTATTTTAATATCAGACACTAGCACTGAGGCTATCATGTGCTTGGATTGTGTGTGTATGCTGTTGTGTAAACAGAAGAGCAGTACTCTCCATAACTACTTTATACTGCTTACATGATACATTTCCTGCTAATTAATTGTTTATTTTTATGTTTGTTTATTTTTTTCAACAGTGATAGTGCACATTAATTAACATTCAAACATATGTAAATGCACGACAGTTAGCTGAGTGGATAATTTTCATTGGCAGTCCCTTTGAATGATGTTAATCATAGTATCATAGTCATAGTAATCTTAGAATTAATAAAAATAATACAACACATATAATAGTAAAAAAAAAAGCATTCTACACTGTGATATACATAATATAGTTAAATAACGCGATCCATCCATCCATCTTCTTCCGCGTTGTCGCAGGGGCAGCTGCCTGAGCAGGGACACCCGGACTTTCCTCTCCCTGGACACTTCCTCCAGCTCTTCTGGGAGGATCCCAAGGTGTTCCCAGGCCAGCCGAGCAACATAGTCACTCCAGCGTGTCCTTGGTCTTCCTCGGGTCTCCTTCCGGCCGGACATGCCAGGAAACTCATTTCGGCCGGTTGCATCCAGGATCTTAGTCTTTCGGTCATAATCCAAAGTTCATGGCCATAGGTGAGGGTAGGAAAGTAGATTGACCGGTAAATCGAGAGCTTTGCCTTTTGTCTTAGCTCTCTCTTCACCACGACAGACCAATACAACAACCACATTAATGCGGCCGCTGCACCGATCCGCCTGTCAATCTCACGCTCCATCCTTCCCTCACTTGTGAACAAGACCCCAAGATACTTAAATTCCTCCACTTGAGACAGGAGCTCTCCCCCAACCTGGAGGGAGCAAGCCACCTTTTTCCAGTCGAGGACCATTGCCTCGGACTTGGAGGTGCTGATTCTCATCCCAGCCGCTTCACGCTCGGCTGCAATCCACCCCTGGACATGCTGGAGGTCCTGGTTCGAGGGAGCCAACAAGACCACATCAACTGCGAAAAGCAAAGATGAGATCCAGCAACTCCCGAACCAGAGCCCCTCCGGCCCGTGGCTGCACCTAGAAATTCTGCCCATAAAAATATTGAACAGAACCAGTGACAAAGGGCAGCCAACATGCACTGGGAACAGGTCTGACTTACTGTCGGCAATGTGAACCAAGCTCCTGCTCTGTTCGTACAGGGACCGTAAAGCCCTTAATAGAGGGCCTCCGACCCTGTACTCCCGGAGCACCTCCCACAGAATACCACGAGGGACAAGGTCTCCAAGTCCCCAAAACACGTGACTGGTTGGGCAAACTCCCATGAACCCTAGAGCACCCTGCGGAGGGTATAGAGGTGGTCCAGTGTACCACAGCCAGGACGAAAACCGCATTGTTCCTCCTGAATCCGAGGTTCGATTATCGGCTGAATTCTCCTCTCCAGTACCCTGGAATAGACTTTCTCAGGGAGGCTGAGGAGTGTGATCTCCCGATAGTTGGAACACATCCTCCGGTCGCCCTTTTTGAATTGGGGGACCACCACCCCAGTCTGCCAGTCCAGAGGCACTGTCCCCGACTGCCACACGATGCTGCAGAGATGTATCAGCCAAGACAGCCCCACAACATCCAGAGACTTGAGGTACTCAGGGCGGATCTCATCCACCCCTGGTGCCTTGGCACTGAGGAGCTTCCGGACTACCTCAGTGACTACGTCTTGAGTGATGAATGAGTCAACCTCTGAGTCCCCAGCCTCTGCTTCCTCTATGGAAGGCGTGTCAGTGGGATTGAGGAGATCCTCGAAGTATTCCTTCCACCCCCCGACAATGTCCCCAGTCGAGGTCAACACCTCCCCACCTCCACTGTAAACAGTGTTGGTGGAGGACTGCTTCCCCCTCCTTAGGTGCCGGATGGTTTGCCAGAATTTCTTCGAAGCCGACCGATAGTCCTCCTCCATGGCCTCCTCAAACTTTTCCCAGACACAAGTTTTTGCTTCTGCGACCGCCCGTGCTGCTGCACGCTTGGCCTGCCGGTACCTGTCAGCTGCCTCAGGATTCCCCCGAGCCAACCAGGCTCGATAGGACTCCTTCTTGGTGATAAATGCATCAAAGGTAGGCCTATATCCAAATCTGTGGATTGGGTGGTCAAGGTCATAAAAATAAACATTGTGAATAATATCAGGTGGGCTGCTGCTGGGTGAAATAATACACGTCATTAACGAGGAAAACATCACATTACCTGCACTATAAGAAATGGTACAAGTGCTCCTCTCTGTGAACAGAGCTGTGCACAATTATGCATTGTTTAACTTTGATTATTATGATTACTATTGATTATTTAAATCTCTAGCCAAGTTTTGGTTTTGTGTTATAAATTAGAAAATTATAGATAATGGCATTTTTGGCAATTTTTCATCTAACGTCTCTACATCTGTTAAAGCTGACTGCCTTCATCAGAAATGTGACTCAAGACAGTTGTTATGTTTTTGATTGAAAATAACTGAGAATTACCCTTAATCACACTTTTAGCTTTCACAATGTTGGCATTTTTTTCATCTGGTTGGTCAAGGAAGTATTGCCTACTCTTCACTCCTTTAATACACTTTCAGATATTGGGTCTGTAACATTGCTGTCTTCATTTGTTTTGATTTCAGGTTTTAAAACATAGGTCTGCATAATGTAAATGTTCTGTTATAGCCATGAGAGGACTGGTGACAGAGCCACAATGCCCATACCACACTTGGCACCAAGTGCACAAGAGTAAGCAGTCAGAGTTTGAGAACAACTAGTTAAACAGTAAAAGTAAGTATTAACAATATTTTTTGTTCTCTCATAGGCGTTATCATGGATAACAGACTTGAATCTCTGGAAATACTGTCAAATAGTGGCATTGTAATGTCTGATGAAACCATTAGTACCAAATGCTGCCACTCATGTTTAAATGTTAAAAAACAAACACAAAAGACCAAAAACAACCAACAACCGTTTATTATTCCAAATTAAATTAACACATTGTTTTGGGATTCATGCATTACTTTTATGATGTGTAAAAATTGGGGTTTTCTCCACAGCTCACAAAGAGATATAAGAGTATCACAGAATGAACTACTACATCCAGGAATATTGCATTACATGTCCATCCATATCTCATAGTAATACAATGTAATTACAGCTGCCAGTTCTGCAGCTGTAGTTTAATAGCCTGGCTGTCATCCTGAACCAAAACGTATTCTTAAATGCCTTCCTGCTTAAATAAAGGTTGGATCAAAGGAGACAAATTAGAGCAAAAAGTTAAATTAAAAGGATAATAATAATAAAGTTATTCATTGGTGAGTTGTCAGTGTTGATCATCTCCTTTAACTGCACTTCCGTTGTCTTGATTCATTATCACTGCAATAATCCCACTATCACAGTCTCGTCAAAAGACATTATCTACCTGGAATGACATTATCACTGTCTACTTCAATGACATTAGCATGTCAGCTTGACTGAGAGGCGTGCAGCCAATCCAACGCATGGCTGCATCGTGAGGAGCCTCAGACAACCAATCAGCTGTCAGAGCCACAGATGTCTCCTCCTCTTAGGCCGATGAGCATTCAGATCTTGAACACAGCTGAGCTCAACACAGGCCAGTAAGACCTGTTCATATATTAATATGTAATGCTTCCTTGGGTTAGACAGTTTGTCTTACAACAAGACTTGCATGCTCACATTGAAACAGTTCCCTCTGCAATTCCCTCTGGCCATACTGGTCTTTAGAATATCGCTTCCTGACAAGCTTTGGATGAGATAGAGGACAAAATCCACAGTCCTTGTTCCATGGAAAAATATTTTCAAACGTTTCTCTGAAGTCAATACAAGGCTTCAGTTAATCAAAGTAAGTGGGTATCTTCCTAACTTAGACAATGTGTCTGTGTTGAGCTGTAATGGCAGAGTTTTTGGACAGCCAATCTGGCCATTATTTAACAGCATTCTGGACATGTAGAATCACTACAGGGCATATATTTTAAATAGCCATGTGCAACAAACATGGTTTTTGGCTGTCACATCTTCAGTTTCTTGAGGAGCAGGAGTTTGACACTCTTCTACTGTCCTCCTGACCTCTACTGCAGTACTTGTTGCAGCACTGCTTGTTTCCTTTATAAAACTGGTTCAGGGATTTCTGCTTAGTCCTCGACATCTCGGATATTTTTTCAGGAAGAAATTGCCAGCAGTGCACTGTGGAGCTGATGCATCGCTTGTTTCCTTGGCCAACTGACTGCCTGCTCCTTGCCCTCTGCACTTTTAGCCACACTGAGCCAAACCATGCCACAGATAACTTTATTGCAGATTGCTTTATTTTACTATTTTTAATCATGTTTGCTTTCAGCACAGAGTCACCTAAGTTACTACAAATGAAAACCCAACTATTCCTAATTTTGCAAATCCCTGCTGTGCTAGAGTTATGAGTCAAACCAAGTCCAGCTGAGTCAGCATGCTTAAGGAAATGTCCCACTAGGTTGTTCAAAATATTATTTGAACCAACATCATCCATTGCCACAATATATTTATATCTACTGGTGAACACCAATATAGCACCAGGTACAGTTGGAAAAGCCAAGCCACGTGTTTTCTCCTGCTTACAGTCTTTATGCTACACTAGACTAATCATGTCCTGTATACAGCTCTGTACCTCTTATGTAATGAATGCTATTATTCTTATCTCAATACGGTAAACAAACAAGCATCCAAAATGTTGCACTATTCTTTAAAAAGTGCTTTCTGGCTAATACTTAAACGTCTGCTTCTTTCAGAAGCGTCTCAGCTTCTGGGAGCTTCTCCTTACTTTCCTCGAGTCGGTGTCTTTTCAGTGTAATATGACTACATTCAGGCAGATAATGATTCACTCTTACTCGTAAAAATCACTTGCCTTTTTAGTGTTAAATCCTCAAGACAAAAGCCACTGTAACAATAAGCTGAAGTTGTATCTTTTTACTGCTGGTTCTCCTACAGCATGATATAGATTTCACATCAAAAGATACACATACAGTAGGTCCACAGTATGAAATGAAAAGTCTTAAAAGTGTACCTTACACATGTACTGTGGAGGGGAGATAGAGATGAAAACACAGTCAGACAGATTTTTTTATTTGTTCTCTGGTTTAATTGTAATGAAAATTGTTAAAATCACAAGAATCGAATGATTAAGAAGGTAAAAGTGTGTCTTGCTCTGTGAAAATGTCCCATTAGTTGCCTGCTGGCTTTCATCTCAGCACACTGATGTCTAACTAATGTCAAAGTCAGCAGGTGGTGAAATCTGAAAAAAATTAGCAAATTGTTGTGATCATGGTTCATATATAGCGTGTAATATAATCTCAAGGAGTGTACTGCTGGTGGGTCGCACATTGCTAAACCGTTTAAAGCATTGATTTGTGGATTTTACATGTCTGCTGAACATTTTATTCTGTTGGACCGACAGATGATGCACAGATTTGGCTAGAATGTGGTTAAAATTGGATGATAACAATTGTTTACAGGGTGCTTCTTTTTAGATTTTTTTGCAACTCGTTGTAGGAGCTTTAATGCAATACAGTTCCTCTCAAAAGAAATACAACATATAGCAGTGCCCATCAAGAACATGGTTTGGATTGTTGAGATTTTGGGTTACTGCTCACTGGCCCAAGGCAGCCTGAGTGGAGCTCAGGATGGCCATGAAAGTGCTAATAAAGCATTAGAATGAACAAAATAGTCATAACCTCCTTCTGGCTGAATCCCATAGATGCTGTTAACATTTAGAATCAACATCTCTGTTACACTTAAGGGGAAAACTTGATGAGGACCCAAAAACAGACACATACACGGGAGGCAGGAAATAGCGGGGCAAAAAGCGAGCTTTATCAACAAAGGTGGAAGTACTAACAAAACCAAGGTAACCAGAAAAAACAAAAACGGATCAAAAGAACAAAAGCCAAAGTAGCAAAAAGCTAAACAAAGTGCAACAAAAACAAAGTACATATGAATGAAGAACAAGAGAAACCAGAAACATATCAGGGTGAGATATGTGGAGACACTGGAGGAACACTGGAGCAGAATGCTGGGTGGCAACATGGGAAAGGCAGACCAAGACGGAGTGATAGGGAAACATCACAGAGCAAACTGACAAACACATGAGGGATAACAAAGACTATATACACAGACACACAAACAAGGGAATTAGGAAAAGGTGAGGTGAGTGAGGAGGGAAGAGTACAGGTGAGGTAACGAATGGAAAAATACTGAGAGGGGAAAAACACCCAGGAGAAACTGAAAAGCAAGATGAGACACACGAGGGAATGGTTTTAAAAATAAAACAATAAAACCCAGGATCATGACAATCTCTCCTGAGCGATCAGATCACCAGTTGTTAACACCCCCAAGAGGATGCAAATTTGCTACAACAAGTTATTTATGCCTTCTTGTAAATTCAGAATTAAATGCAATGCTGTCTGCTTCTGTGTCTGTCTGTGATGTCATACTTCCCAACATTTAACGGTTTAGCATTTTACACAATTTACGAGAAATTACGCCTCTTTGACGCCTATGGAAAAAATGGAACTGTTTATTATGTGGATGTAAAGGCCTCATATAAGCTTTGGTCCAGCCCTGTGACGTTTGTAGTGTTTGCTTATTTTATCCCTTTTGTTTCATCAAGTTACGTTTTTTCACCATTAAAAGCCTATTTCTATTAATCTTAAGATCATGATCATTTTCATAAAAAGGTCAGTAATGACTGATGTACCCTTCCAAGCCTCTAAACTACGGAGTAACAGGAATCCCCCCCCTGCATGGATTATGTGGCTGGTTGCAGAAGTTACTGTATGTAATGAACCTCAGAGCCAGTGTGGCAGAGCCTGACAAAGCCGATGCTGTAATGTTTTAACAAGGCAAAGCTTCAGGTCAGGGCCAGAGTGGGTTTGCAGGGGCACCAATTGACTCAAGTGTGCAAATCAATAGAGAAAGAGAGAGAATATATAATAATGGAACAAATGAAAGGGACTTCACAGCATTGCCATGGCTGCATCAGGATAGTGACTATCTGGAGGGGAGCAGGATACTGGTGCTTTAAGTAATAGACTTAGCCCTGATATGCTATTCCAGTTAATAGGCTAATCCAGTCCACTGCCTGCTCTTGCCAGGTAATAGCCCTATCCCTGCCACAGCCTTTTCACAGAGATAATAAACGAGCATGGTGATGGGCTGTATATTCCTCCTCTGCCTGATAAGACGCCGGCAGCGAAATGAAATTCTGCTTTTGCTGAAACATGATGATTTATGGATTGGGAGCACAGCACTGGTGGCCTGCACTGTGTCCACAAGCGCTCATATCTGTGTGTGTTAGCGTGAGTGTATGTGTTCCTGTGTGGAAAGCCACAGGGACATGTCTACGTGCATGTGGTGTATGCATGTGTGTATGTGCTAACAAAAAGCAGCATGTCCATTGTGTAAGTGTGTATGTGATTGTAATGTAAAGCAGTGTGTGCAGTTAGTTAATTTAATCCTGCTTACACTATCTGAGTGTGACTTTAATTCCCCTCTTCCGCTGAATCACAATAATAAATCCACTTTATAGTTTATTCCATTGAATCACTTCAATAAACACACACGTTCAGTGGAAGGTCAGATGACTAATCTCTTTACAGCACACTGCTAAGACTCAGACCTGCTACTGCCACTACTACTACTACTACTACTACTACTACTAAGTGCTGTATCTTAGGCAACTTGCAGGCTTTTAAACTATGTTTGGGGGTGTCCTTACAGAGTTGTTAGGATATGTGTGGGTTGTTGACCCAACTAGCCTTCATGTGGTTTGCTAGGGCAACAATGGTTGTTAAGCTGTCTGGGGAGGCTACTGCATTGTAGGTGGGTGAGAAGTAATGCTGTAGGCCACCTCTCCTGTTCAAAGACTGCCATTCCAGTTTGACGTATGTCACAGAACAGAGCTGTATTTTATTCTGCTCTGGTTTAGGTGGGCCTGTAGTGTTTTGCCTTCTCAACTACTCTGCCATCAATAGCCAATCAGTGCATGTGGGCATTCTGTAAAGACAAGTAGTCCTTTTGGCTCTCCCTCCTCTCTGACGTCGAAAGCGCACCTTACTTCCTGTGCACCCGATTTCTGTCACTTTCACAGGTATGAGAGCAGTCTCTGTATTGTTTGTGCTTTAGTTTAGCCATTTACTTATTGTGTTGTTTATAGTAGTTACTTATGATTTGGTAGATCTCCCCTGTTGTGGACCCTCCCCCCTCGCTCAGAGGTGACTCTCTCACCTATATCACCTATAACTTGTGCTGGGATATTATTATGTTGTGTATAGTAGCTAAACGTCTGTTGTTTTAGGAAATGCTCATAGTGGCAGAATAAGCATAACCGCTCTCCTCCCCTGGCTCACGGGAGCTGTCAGATCAGGACTGTGGGTCTGTGTTGGTGTTTAACAGCCTTACTGGGGAGTTGTGAAGGCTACTCTGGCTCATGCTGCAACTACACTGCTGCTTTGCTTAAATTGGCTTTGACTAGAGTTGGCTTATCATTTATGGGCTTTTCTTGTAGAGTGTGTTTTATGAGAGGGGCTTAACGTATTTCAGTTACTTTGTCCGTGATTGTTATTCATTTTTTGTATCCTCCATGGGTGATTATTTTGCGTAGTTTATTTAATTCATTTTATTCCTGAATTAATTAGTTGTGTAGTTTATTATGTTCACTTTCTTTATCTTATTTATTTTGTTATTTAATCATTAAATTGTAGTTGTGGTTGGACACACACACACACACACACACACACACACACTCACACAGCGCAGTAAGAAAAGCAGCAGAGCGTTTAGACCCCAGCAGCACTATTTTCAACACATTTTCAGCTCTTCATATATGGTGTATGTGTGTGTCCATGAGTGTGTGTAAAATGTTGTAGGGTGAGGGCACCGTCACTCAATTGACCTCTGGGTCAAACCACTTGAACTCTGACCTCCCTGAGGCTCGCCCTCACTCACATGCACCCACCCAGACAGAGAGAGACCAAGAACAAGGTGACTATACTGTGAATGTTGTTTCTTCAATCTTTCATTAATCAAATGATCTCTTCTTTTACCCATGTAAAAGAACTGTAACAAAATAGTACACCGACACAAAGAACAGCAGTATTGGAAGTTAGAGCCTTGTGTAGGCACCCTACATACAAAAAAAGAGAGGGCAGATTAAATCTCATGTTTCTGGCTCACAGCAAGCCATATAACTTGCTAAAATGTAATGTGAAATTTGCCTTTTTATATGTGGAAATCACAGTTTCACATGTAAACCAAAATGTCACCGGTGAAGTGGACATTTTCACACGTGAAATTTACAGTTTCAAATGTGAATTACCCATGTTCATATGTGATGGGCTTTATCTCACATGTGGATGAGAAACATATAGAATATGAACTCCTGTGAAAATTGCTACCTTACATGTGATTTTCACATTTTAACTTGATTTACTACCTTCCTATATAAATCACAAACATATGTAAGTATGGGCTGTACATATCCTTTACAAGTGTATGCAAACCTCTGACCAAGGCTGTATAAACAGAGTATAATTTATGCTCTCACAAACTTTTGATGTTTGATGAATGTTTTCATGTTTGTGTCCTGATCCTGCAAATATTCTGTTTTCTTCACAAGCTTTAGTTTTTATGGTTGGAAGTTACATTTAACTTGAAATAAAGAATGGATATTATAACATCTGTGTCAGAGTCATGGCACTGCTGAGCTGTGTCCAGTGGCTTTGAGTGATTTAAATGCCGTTATACTACCTCAATTTTACCCCATCTAGTGCTGAGAAGTGGTAACTACTACTGTACACTATGTCCATTAGGGTACAGTATGTACTGTAAATAATGTTGTTGCAATATATGGAGGAATAAGTTGTTGATTATTTCTTCATTTCATGCTCCCTTAAAACAACTGTTTTTGCTTATTACCACATAACAACCACATAACAAGTCCACACTTGGATTCTGTCCCGTAGCCTTTGTTGTATGTCATACCCATCTCATCTGACCTATACTATTAGCTTTCCTACAAAGCTAAAATGCCAAATAAGACATCTTGTACACAGTTGTTTTTTTTATATATATATATAGATATATATTTTTCAGCACTTACCCTTTTTTAATATATCGATATTTGCTTCAAAAGCATGCAGTCTTGGTGTAGTGTCTGCCAGGGGAGAATGTCTATTGTGGCTTTTGGCTTCCTCTTTAAAGGTCACATTCTACAGATAGCTGGACCAGCACCTTACCTGCTTTTATGGAAGCAGCGAGCAAGCTTTGCAGCAATCAATGTTTGAAAAAACAAACAACCTCTGTCATTTGGTGTTTAAGTCTCAGCCAATAATTGTAATCATACTCAAAGCACATCTATACAGAAGAAGTTTTAAATAAATAAATAAATAAATACATTGATTTGTTTTGCTTTGTTTTCACATGTATTGACAGAAGCAGATTCAAATAGATTTGTCAGGTGTGACATCATTGTTTCGCAAAAATGAAGAAATTTGAATAAAAAGGCTGCAAGTCAACATCATAGGATCTACATGCCCATCTTGGTAAATAAGACATTCAAGGTAAACCTTCAACTCTCTTCTTAAAAAAAAATGTGTGGTATTGTCTTTATCAAATAAGTTAAGGAACACATTTGTGAGTGATTATTAATATCATTTTTCAAGTAAATTTCACTTTAAAAATATTTTCATTTCATGTATAGACAAATAACAGGAGTTGTCAATTTCTGGCCAGTGATTTACAGGATCATTTTTCTCAGAACAGCTTCATTGCTTCATGTCATATATTCTGCATGAGTATGAAACTGGCAACACGTTCTGACTACCAATTCATAAAATACAGCAGCTTGGTTGCCTTAAAATTCAAAATATGACATTTTTGCAATTGAACTGCTCCGTGGTCAAGCTGGCAATAATGCAATGTCCATCTCGACTTTTGACATAAAGGTTGCTGACAAACAGTTCACACATGATGACATATTCTGACTTTTGGACAGTGGAAAAATATTTCGGGGTGAAATAACTAACTTAAGTCACATCATGGGATGAGGTGATGGAAGTACGTTGCTCACGTGATGTAAGATTCATCATTTACATGTCAACTCACTTACATAACTTAGAAACAAATCACTCTTGCTTCTTGGACATGACACAAATCATAGTCTTTGGAAGCAAAGTCCAGTGTATGACTCATCCAACCATCCTGCATCCTTCTACTGCGTGCCGGGCTGGGCTCTTTATACTACTGCATTTCAGGGGCCCTTCAAGAACTCAGAAGCATAAGCCCACTGATCAGGCTGTTGTATTTGACACGTTGGGAGTGAAAACGGGCTTGAATGTGGAGGGATAAACCTGACCACCAATACCAACAGTCCCACAGTTGATCTGTTGGGTTGAAATATTGTATGTGTTACGTTTCTCAAATAATTTTTTCAGGGTTTTCCTTCAATTTCCCTTTCGTTTGTCACCTGTATTCTCATAATAGATTCGTAAAGAATCAGTCCGACAGCTGATTGCTTGGACTGTATTCCTGCTTCCTCTTCCGGTGCTCACTGACTTTCAGTCTCACCTCCTCATTACTCCTCAGTTTGAACTGATGACCCTCCAGGTGCGCTGCTGAACCACTAAACCCACAACAGTCATCACACACTCTCTAATTCAACTCCCTCCTTCTCTCCTCCTTCTCTCCATTTCCCATCCTCTTCCTCTCCATGACTCGCTTCACTCTAGCCCCTCAGCTTCTTTTTCTCCTTCCACCCCCCAACCCCCCTTTTCGCTGTCGCTGTTGGCAGCCTATTTAAATGCTCCATTGGAGAAGGATTAAGGTTTATGCAAGGTCAGTGTGGGATGTGATAATTATAATCACAGCTTTTTGCCTGGCCAATGACGGCCATTTGTTATTCTCAGCTCACTGGCTTCAGAAGCCCCTGGGGGGGAGCTGGTAGGAGGTGTTGACAAGAGGCTGGCTGATTTACTGGGCCACCTCCTCCCCCCGTCTCTCCCAACACAGAGCTGCTTTTGCATGTTTCTCCCCTCTGTCTCCTTCTCCTCCTTTTTTGTATCCTTCTCTTCTCTCCAAGTTCTCTCTTTTTGTACAGTATGTCCATCCCTCTGTCTCCTCATCTACACCTCTATTTTCAACCGACCTTCACTCTTTTTATTCAATGCCATTTCTGCTCTATATGGAAGCTACTGGACCTCTGAAAGAAGACAATGAGATAGGAGATGTATGAATAAATAAAGTCATCAACAGGCATGTTTTGATTGTTATTGACACGGTTTATGGAGGAAATTAAAGCACATTAAAACCATAGTGACTGATTCGGACAATTTGCATCAAAAAATTAACACATATATTCCGATGTCATTCAAAGATAACCTGCTAAGATATCATAAAAAGTCAGCCCGGTCGCCAGAATACACTCTTGACAATGCGTGTTTCAGCAAACAACCGATATATTCACTTTTTCTACAGTACCACATTTCTGGTAGCCTTTTACAATTAACAATCTACCAGATGATTTCAAAATAATATGTGATCTCTCTCAAATAGGGATGATTTTCTCCTTTTCTTTTCTCACTATAAGGTTTATGTATAGTACGCAGGCTAATGTCCTTTAGCTTCATTATTTTTAACCAATGAACCATATATTTTGTCCCACAGTTGCTCTTTGGTACTGACTGCTCCCCCCTGGACAGCTTCATGTCCATCAATACCATCCATGTCACCTAGCATTCTGCACAGAAAATGAATACTTCTTTTACATTCATACTGGGTGTAAAAAATAACCAAGTCAAATGTTGGAGTTAAAAACAGAGATTAATAAAGAACTGAAATGAAATGTAGATGTTTTTTTCAGCTGTACCTTTGTAAATGTAGGGAATCTAATAGAATGGTATAAAATGCCAACATTGTACAGCATTGACCTGCACTGTAGTTTTGTCTGCTGGGAGCTGTCCCTTTCAACCCTAGTCTACAGGACTGCCTATTGGGAGCAGCCCACAACTACCCCAGCTTAACCTTGGCACACTGGGATTTAGCCAGTACAAGCCCAGTCTATATATCTGCCCACTGGGAGCTAACCAACACAACCTTATTTGCCTCAGTCTCACTGTGTTACTGGGGGCTGCTGCTATGTTTTCACCTCACCTTTCTTGTGATCTCTGGGATCTAACCTGTGATTTTGTAACTCCAGGCCTTTTCCAGCCTGCCATGTGTACTCTTGATGTTCAGTACATGATGCAGAGCTAACTAAGCCTCCATCCATCATCCCTCCAGTCAGCCAGCACTGTCAGCCATGTTTGACTGCTCTGGACTGCTGCTGGGGAATAGATTGGTAGATTTGTCTAGCTCACACACACACACACACACACACACACACACACACACACACACACACACACACACACACACACACACACACACACACACACACACACACACACACAAGGGACTAGTCATGGCCAGGGATCAGAGTGTTTTCTAGTTGACTGGTGTTAGAACCTGAACTAAGCATAGAAGAAGAGAGAGCTAAAGGCCAGGGTCAGACAAGGATTTGGGTGAATGGCTTTTTTAACACCCCAGCACTGCAGCTAAGCTGTCAGTCATTCACAGGGAGAACATGGAGGTTTATATGGAGACCAAGAGGGGTGGAGCTGAAGAAGCACCTGTTTGTACTGGTGATGCACTGTGTGAATCATACTTAACAGGCCCACAGTAACACCATAGGTGAGCTTGGTAGGCCAAAGACAAGTGAGTCAATCAAATATATATGCTATTTTTTGATTACTCATTGAACATGATCAAACACTGGCTTTTCATTGGCTGTAAAAACAAAACAACTAACAATTAAATTTTTTGCAAGTCCAAGTCAAGTCTCATGTCTTTCGCCACAAGTCCTAATCAAGTCTCAAATCTTCACAAGTCTAAGTCAAGTCTGAAGTCTCTTTTGGTTCTAATGAGCATTCTATCTATCTGATGCATGTCATCTGGTCTGCTTAGAACACTGCATAGTTATATCTAAGGAATTCAAAGCACGTACTGTATTATAATCACTCCATTATCTATTAGCAAAGAGTATCAGCAGATTAGTTGTTTGGTATATGATCATATTAAACAGGCTATTGTAATGCAATATGGAAGACAAACACACAATGAAAGCTTTCCTTTTAATTAATATAAAAAAAAAAATAATCTATATTTTGCTTTGCAATATAAATACACAGCAACAGTAGCTACATGCAAAACACTATTGCCATAAACTGGTGATATTAAAAATAGGGATGTCCCGAACAGGTTTGTTTTATCCCGATCCCAATCTGAGTCCTATATATTTAGTAAATGCTGATACCGTGTCCCGATCCGATACTTAGCCTTAACTAACATTATCCTGGGTAATACAGCTGCATTATGGAAAAAAAGTTCCAGCATCCAAGCTGTTCTTCAATAGGTTTTTTTTTATTTTGTTGAAACTAGTATATACTTTCATGTGACTCTTTCTTATTCTGCATATGCTATTGCAACATCGTCCGACCACCTTCCTTGCGTTAGCAGGTGAGTCTGTGACGCTGCACTGTGACAGCAGACCCTCGTGTACAGCCAGCTGAAGTGTGCGAGACAGAGCCCACGATTGGTACCTCAATATCATCATTGTTTTTTTCATATTCCTTAAAGCTAGGGTCTGTAATGTTGTTCAGAAACACATTTTGTTATACTGGGTGAAATGATCCTGCTATCCTGAGAGTAGTCAATACATTAGGTATTCAGAAAAAGGAACGAAAATAATCTGACCTCTGTGGCAGCTGCAGGACTGAGAAAAAGCTGAGATAGCACAGATTGGTCAGATGCCTTCATGTCTCGTTCTTTCCCTCCCTATGTTTGTAGCTCGTATTAGCCCAATGCTAACGTTAGCTTCTTTGTGTGTTGTTTTTAGCCATGAGAATGGCTAATGAGTCGGCCCAGTTTCCACTGGATACGGGTCCGCTGCGTTGCGGCTCCGATCCGGTTTTGCTCCGCCTTCTGGCAACCCCCACCAGTTGTGGTTTTAGTCCGCCACGGCGCAGTACGGTAGACAGCTGGCCTAACGATGTGTGCTGGTGTCAACACAGAGTGTTTTATTTTGAAAAGTAACCGGATGTAGCTTGTTTTTTCGGTGCTTGACTTCCTGTCTGCTATGCGCTAAATTCAGCTAAATTGCTGCATCGTGCTCCGGTATCTCCTTCTCCCTGCTGAGTCCCACTGCCAGATGCGCGTTCAAGTTTGTGAGGGAGTGGCTTTGGAAGGAGCACTGATAGGGTGGGGAGGGGGCGGTGGAACTTAGAGGAGGTGCCACTTTCAAATCTTGCTAGCTCTCTTGCTAGCTCTCCAGGATTGTAGACCCTAGCTTTAAGTTGTCACATTAAATGACATCAACCTGTTACTTGTGTATTTCACATGCGTTTAGCATCTCCTCAGTTGCCTGTGTTACATGCTCTGCTGTATGAGACCCACAAAACTAGCGCGCATACCGGCACGTTGAATCTCGAAAGTGGAGTCAATGTAACGTGATGCAGAGATGGTAGGGCATACCGGGGATTCAAAAACTCCAGATGACGAAGAAAACCCTGATCCTCTACCACAGAGATGAGCTGGTTTTCCAGAGCGATTCATTTAATTACCCTCTCTGTAATATTTTTGGCCATGTCGCTGTCTCAAGGATATCTCTCTTAAGTTCTGAAAGTATCCGCGAGTGTTTGTTGCTTCAGTGTCTTTGCCTGTATTGCTTGAGTGAACTTGTTGTATTCTTTGAAATGTGTTCAAAATTCAACCAATAGTGTCACTGCAGCAAAGTGATGTTGGACGGTCTAACTCTGTATCACCACATAACGGTGCTTAAAAAGGGACATCCCTACTTGAAATATTTGTTCAGATGTGTAAGTATAAGTATGTTTGTCACAGGGTAAATTCATTATATCTCTTAGGAGTATTGCAGCTGCAGCTCCAAATCTATAGCAAACCATAGCAGAACATCTGAACATTATCTCTGCCAACTTTTTTGCCACTAAAGTGAATCAGAACAAAATTAGAGAGGTTTTAGTACAGAGTACTCAGGCAGAATCTCCAAATGTGCCATTTTGACACATTTTGGAACATTTTGGCACCATCTGTGCCATTTAAAATTGCTCAGGTAAGTATATACCTACGTATAGGTAGGTATATATTTCACTTCACATGTTACCTTAGGTGCTCAAAAAATAACAGCGCTAACGGACTTCATACTAGAGTCTGTGTGCATGTATGTGTGTGTGTGTAAGCCTACAGAAGTGGTTGGGGGTGTAGAATGCCTGGGAGTGAAAGACACTTTGTTGAAGCAAGTAAGCAAAATGATGGAGATCTTCAGCGCTATAATGAGAGGTGAAAAACATTTTTGGATCAATATGAGAAAAATTAGCTCCCAGAGTTTCGTTAGTCTCGTTACCTTATGGGAAATACTGAAAACTACTACTACTAATACAAAAAAAAAAACAACAACAATAAAATACACCTTGACAAAAGGGCACTTCAGGTGCAAAGGGGCAGGTGCCCAAGCACCCTCAAAATTAGAGTGATCACACACACCTGTGCCTACCAGTACACCTGGTGTGTACTGGGAGGGAGGTTTGGCTCAGGGGTAGAGCCAGCCTCTTGTTATTGGAAGGTCGCTGGTTTAATTCCAGGGGTCAGCATATCAAAGTCTCCTTGGGCAAGATGCCAAAACCCCAAAACTGTGCTGGTCAGCACCTTGCATGGCAGTCACCACCATCAACCAAGGAGCTGGTGGTGGATCTGAGGAGAACCAGGACACCAGCGACCCCAGTTTCTATCCTGGGGCATAATGTGGACATTGTTGAACATTACAAATATCTGGGGGTGTACATTTACAATAAACTGGACTGGACTAAGAACACTTAAGTCCTCTACAAGAAGGGAGAGAGCCACCTCTATTTTCTGAGGAGGCTCAGCTCCTTTAACGTCTGCCGGACTATGCTGAGGATGTTTTATGAGTCTGTGGTGGCCAGTGCTATTCTTTTTGCTGTGGTGTGCTGGGGCAGCAGACTGAGAGTGGCCGATGCCAACAGACTCAACAAGCTGATCAGGAAGGCCAGTGACGTTGTGGGGGTGGAGCTGGACACTTTGTGAGCAGTGTCAGACAGGAGGATACTATCGAAGGTGTGGGCGATACTGCAGTATGGCTCTCACCCTCTCCACAACGCCGTGGTCGAACAGAGGAGCACCTTCAGCCAGAGACTGATTGCTCCTAAATGCACCACTGAGCGACACAGGATGTCGTTTGTACCTGTGGCCATTCAACTGTACAACTCCTCCCTCTGATTATCGGACTCATTTGGCTATTTATAAAACAAAACAAACAATATAACTTTTCATTCTTATTTCATGTATAACGCTGCAACCTTTTTTTTATTGTATATTGTATGTATTTCAGATTGTATACTTTACTATTTTATTATTTATTTGTATTTTATTGTCTACTTTGATATTTTATTTTATTTTAATGTCTACTTTATTATTTTATTTGTATTTACATCTTCATCTTTATCGCTTGTTTCCATTCATGCTGTATTTATATTTCTACTTTGCACGGAGCATTGGAACAAAACAGTCTCCCCCCGGAGATTAATAAAGTATTCTGAATCTGAATTCTGAATCTGAATCAGTGTATGAATGGATGTATGAATTAAGTCGATTTGAACAAAAGCCTCTTAAATTCCCTAAATGTAAATGTAATGTAATTGGGTGTCATAAATAAATAACCATGTCATCTGTCATGTGGGGACATTTCCCGCAAATGGGATATGTAGCTGGGTGGAGAGATAGTCTCTTCACTCAGAGAACCGCAGTTACAATGTAACCTACAGTTTCAGAAGTATCATAAACTTTCTCCTGATGCAACAACTCTCATCTCTCTATTAATTTTTTTGAAACTCTTGCATGTGAAAAGGTTGATATTCATTGTACATATATAAAAAAAATTAAGATATGTTATATTACTCGATTACTCTATTTGCAAGCTTAAGCCTTAAATTACTTGGTTTGTTGCGTAAAGCTGATGTCATCTTGCGCTGTATGTCTGAACAAAATATGAATTTCAGTTATATATTTCACAATTTGAAAATTCTCTGAGCTAATTTCTGACAACAACACAGCCAAACTAAAGTCAAGTTAACACAGTACAGATAACTACTGATGAAATAAACCCACTGAATGTAACATTACAGTCAGTGAAAATTTGTTAAAGATTAGCTAATTTTAAAAAGATTATAAATGATGGAGTAATATAACATAATTGAATTGTTTATACATATATGCAATAATGATTTTTTTTATGACGGACAAAATGATTTTCTCAATGTAACAGAGCTACATAATACTACACAGAAACAAAAGTTGGTTGCCAGAAAGTGAAAACTAATGGAAATATGAACTTTTTTCTGGTAAAAAGTTCCTGTAATTTATTTAATTACTTTAAACTTTTAGCAACAACTATTACACATGTTGGCACGTTTACTTAGGGTGTCCTGGATATTCAGGACACATTTCAACCCAGTCCAGTGAAAAATTAGTGATTAGTGAGGTTTAGAATACATGTATAATGAATGACTAAAATGCTGAAATTTTGCTCCAAGGGCCAAACTTAAAACAGTCACAACTTAAAAAGTATTAAGAGTACACATATAGCATTTTGCAGAGTCTCGTGAATCATGGAAGTTTCAACATGAATGTTTTCAAGAAAATCCAAGATGTTAAGTGAGTAAATTAAGGCATCTTTTGTTCTGTGGACAAGAGGCTCAAAATGACACAAGCTATCAACCTTACAGCACCATTTAAACTGATGGATTTTGGTCAGTGGAACTTGCCTGTGAATCCAATATGGTGTAAAGGCAGCTCGAGGAGAGGAGAACCGTAAAGAAACAGGAACGGCTGCTTTTTGCTTCTGCCTCCCTAATTGTCTCTGCCTATGTTTGACAGAGCCTTTTTGAAGGACAGGGTCTCTCATTAGGGATTCACACCCAGGGCTTGCTCCAATTGGGCTGCCTAAGGAATCCGAAGGCAATGCAATTGTGTAATTTGCACACAAAGTGGTCTGGATTGATCCAAAATAAACCTCTCAACTTTAAATGTGGGGGGCGAGAGGGAGGGCGTATAATTGCATCATTTAGTGAATTGATTGGCTGAGAGTCGATGGAAGGGAATCAGGAAGCAGCAGATAAACGGTGACAGCAGCGCCTTTTAGAGCAGGGACCCATCGATGCAAAGACCACACACACATACACACACACACACACACACACACACACACACACACGACTTTTGAGGAAAACACACACACACAGGTTTAAAGCACTGAGGCAAATATGTACACACACCAAGACACAGATAAAGCAGGACACAAACATAGAGAAACAAACATAAGAGACGGCACAAAGAAAGCCCGGTCCACATCACACACTGAGCCCTGCGGGGCGGGACAATGGAAGACAGAATTAGAGGTAACAATAGATTTCATTAAGCCAAACTAGACTTAACGAGACAATCAATACGTCATAATTAAAGCGAGGAGGCTGAGAGCGACTTAGACTCTAAATGATGACTGCTCTTATTAAGATGGAGCAGATAGAGGAAGGCTGCCTGACAATGGAGCTCTATAAACACCTACCACAGCAGGCCTTTATGCTCACACTTGCCTTTCACCAAGACTGATAGATAGGGGAGAGGAGAGAAGAGGAGAGGAGAGGAGATAATATGAAGAGAGAAAGTTAAAAAAATAATAAGAAAAAGATTAGAGTAGCAGAGGAGGATGGCTATGTCTTTCACTTGGTTGCAGTAGTTGAATGAAAGAGCTGATGTGTGATGATGTGAGTGATGACACACACACACGTATGCATGCACGCGCGCGCACACACACACACTCTTAATACTACGTTTTGTTTTAGACCACTTAATCTAACTGAAATAACACGATTACATAATAATAGTGACTAGCAGGTGAGGATTAAAGCAAATATAGGTTCAAAATTTTAAAAAAAGAAAAGAAAAAAAGCTGTCATCATAATGTTTGTTATTTCATTTATTATTCATCTCATATTTTAATACAATAATAATGTGCTTCGCTTGGCACACTAACACACAACCTGAAATAAATTCCGCATGTGAATCATAAGACTGTCTGATGTTGTTAAGCTCACACACGGCTAGCTAAACTCACTACTAAACTAACTTAAATATGCTATGAAGTGGACATGTCACATTTGTCCCATAAAACTGTGGGGAAGTGAGTTGAGGTAGGCTTACCCTTGACTCTGTCCCCGCTCCCTGTCAGCCTCTGATGATGAGGATGACTGATAGAGAAGAGGAGGAAGAGGAGAGACAAAAGACGGAACTGATGAGGGAGGAGGTATAACTAGGTCAAACACAGGTCAAACACCTCAACCCTCTGGCTAGGTGTTACGTCACTGTACACAAGCCAGCAGGCTAACATATCCTCACAGACACTATCTCTTCATCTGCGTTGATTCTATCTTTAATTAGCTCTTATCATTAATGGACTGCTTAATGTTGCTGGATATCAACTCTGCTCTGTTGACTGGGGAGGTTTAGCAGGGTTGCCATTTTAGTAAGTCATGTTTCTTTTATTTCTGTACAAGTATAATTGATTGAGGTCATCAGCCATTATCAATCAGAATCACCCAGAAGAAGGTAAGGGGCCATGGTACGAAGTTAATTTGATTGGCGCAACTTTCAATAATCGAGTAATTTGATTGTTCAATTTGCTATATGTACATTTTAGACCCAGCAGATTTGGTGACATTTTCAGAAATCTTACAGTAAATTCATCGTTGAACCAAACTTCATTAATGTTTTTGTGACAAAGTAGTATGTGTTCTACACATTCATCAGAGAAAAATGTTGTAGAAATCATTGGACTCAAGACTGCCATGATCTCTAGGTGTATGTGAACTTTTGACCACGACCTTACTTATGTAGCATAACTTCAAACAAATCTGTCTTTACTGTTTGTCAGGACTCAAACTGAGGGGAAAGTCCTCTAAATGAATGAGGAAAGTCAAGGAGTGGTTGACCACGCCAGAAACCTATTTAACTTCACATTTGCTGATTTGATAAATATCCCGGAAATTGCTTCATGGAGCTTTATTATTTTAATAAATATGTACAAGTCTTCAAGTCTTCCAATCTGCTAGTGTAGTGGCCCTTTGAAACAGACTGGTAGGCAGAGATGATCTGGTAATATTAGAGGTTTACAGATCTAGTCTTAAGCCTCCTGAACTGCTCACAGACTCATCGAGGTCCCTCCAATAATATCAAACACATTTTATATTAACCATTTCAAATCTGGATGAATATATCAGTACATTCTAAGCCTAACCCCACCAAAAATGAGAGAAGCATCCAGAGCAGCTATTAACGGTAAACATTCCAGCCCATGGGGCTAAAGTAAGCTAGCATACCATCGTTGACCTAAAATCACACCTCCAGTGAAAGGGATCGCGTGGAAGCCCAGCTCCATCCAGAACAATGAAGCCATGCCCCTGCTGCTGCACAGAGCTATGTTCATATTTATTCAAAATGTATTAATAACTGTGAACATAAATGTGAAAAAATTTCATTTGAAAATTGAGCATGTCTAAATTTGCACCAAATTCTACACTGCACATCCTAGGGTCCCTGGCCAACAAACCAGTCACATGTGAAGTAGATCAAATGAACGGTTCTCAAGATATAAGGATAACAGACAGACAAATAGACGAACAGAGGTTTCTTGCTTTATAGCTTTACTTTATAAGTGTGTTTATTTGTGGGGCAACTTTTCTGAACGTATAAAAGCACTGTAAACTGTTAATTCCTCATTCTTTGAAATTGAACAGACACCAATGTCCTACTGTCCATTTATCTTGATATTGTCAGGCATAGATAAAAGAACACAATGGGCAGCCCAGTGAAGCCAGTACACTTAAAGTATGACTTCCACTCTCAGTGGATCTATTAAAATCAGTCTTGCCCATTATTGACTGGTACATGAAGGCCAGCTCTCAGTGTGAGCTGCAGAGTTGAGCTTGAAGAAAAAAGGTTTCTATTGTCACACTGCAGCAGGTTAAGGTGCAGAATACATCAATGGATTAAGCTGCATAATGTGGCCTATTGAAACCCACTGAGCACATTATAATATTAGTATAACTGTATAAATGTGTGTCTTTGTCTCTCTTCTTCCCTTCTTTCCTTTTATGTCTTCAACATGTATGTTTGAAAAATATATAATTCTTGCTATCTCTTCACAGCAAAGCAGGATGGATTCATGATATATTTGGGATTTGATGAAAAAATTAACA
This sequence comes from Diplodus sargus, assembly GCA_903131615.1. Classification (NCBI taxonomy): domain Eukaryota; kingdom Metazoa; phylum Chordata; class Actinopteri; order Spariformes; family Sparidae; genus Diplodus; species Diplodus sargus. Next base: position 2,897,192 of record CAEMYA010000462.1, on the reverse strand, counting down.
AGATGGAATTACTGTATTTCTTAAAACTCTTTCTCTTGGTCTGTACGATGGTAGAGTGGTGGTCAAATCAACTCTCTTCCATGAATACATTTATAACAATCTATAAGACCCAGTAATTAATATATCAAAACTAGATTTTTTATACAAGAGAAAATGCATGCAAAACTATTGCTGTTTGATAACATTTTACAAAATGTTAAGCAAGAATGCAACAAATAAACTGTTGCTATTTGATAACATTACACAAAATGTTAATTAAGCAAGACAACAATAAAAATTAAAATTAAAACTTTATTCTGTTTCTCTGTAAATTGTAAAGTCAAGTTAATTATACTTAAATTTAAATCACATTTTCTGAGCTAGGGTTAGGGTGCTTTAAATTGTTCTAAACCATTGTTCAGGTTTATTTCAACATTTAACCTGCAATTCTCACATGATCTGAGAGTTCACAATCTATTTTGAAGCAGAGGTGTGGACAAGGGATGATCGAGTACTCAACAATTGTGCGTATCTTCTGCGTAAAATGTGGTAATATAATGAAGGAAAATCCTCATTGGAGAGCTGGTAGGAAGACTCTAAACCCTGAAGTGGACTAGAGACTAAACTAAACTTTCTTCCAAGCAAAGGATCTAATTAAGGAAACATGACAAAATGTGCAGCTGTTTGACCTTCCTGCCTTCACAGAATTTTAATCCAGAACAGTTTTCACCCAGATTTCGCAGGGGGGAATTTTTCAGGCTACTGGATCACTTTGAAAAGAGAGATAGAGATTTTGCTGATATGGAAACACTGTTGACAATAGACTGTCTTTGTCTTCCTATCTCTCCATCTCTCTCTCCATCTCTACCTCTCTATCTCTTTGAGACGACTATCATTTCTGAATGATATTTTACGGCTCATTAAGCATCTATAGTGCTGGAAAGCAGAGACAAGAGCAGAGGGAGGGAAAGGATTGATGAAAATACGGGTGAAAAGCTGAGGCTCTGGGATGTGAAATCCTTGTCCTGAATACATACAATATTTACGCTAATGAAAAGATGTGTTTAATTAGTGCCAATTAAACACACACAGCATGGACTGATACTTGCCTAATATGAGGCATGTTGTAGTGATATCAGAAATGAATTTCTAAGACTTTCTCAACTTAATAACCATTGGTTTTCTTGGAACCTTTTCTAATTGACAAGCTAAAGAGATCCATACATCTTTGAGATGAAAAATATACCTACTTATAGGTTTGTAACTAAAACGTTGAACATATATTCAAATGATTTAAACTTGTCTTTTAATGCCTTAGAGGCCTCGATAGCTTAAATCAGTGGGGGGGCGCCAGAGATCACAGGGGAGGCGAACGACTTTGTCTGTTCTGAGATTGTGAGGTTAAAGTTATATTTGTGCAACCCTCTGAGGTCGATTGAAGCGCCAGCACGTCAAAATCACGTGACCTATTTAAGATGACGTAGAAGCAAGACGGAGCCTCAGTGAGTCTCGGTCCCGACTTATGATAAATAATGCACGGCACGCTTTTTCGCTAACATTACCGTCACATTTGCTGCGCGTTTGGTGCAGGAAGAGACGGTCAAAACGGACTTCTCTCACGAAAGTGTCCGCAAACAGGAAAAGTTTGCGAGCGAAAAAACACGTTCCTATTGGTGGAAAAAGGCACCACACCAGTCAATCACAAAATTACACGGCAAGACACGTGATTTGGTTGCTGGGGGACAGGAGGAAGTTGTGGAGGTACCGACAGTGACGGTGAGAGAGTTGAGAGATGTGTGTCAAAATGAAAAAATAACTGTACAGTCACACGTGAGGTTGTGCTGAAAATAATGACACCAAACAAGGCAAGATAAACAGTTTTTAAGGTGAGATAAAATGGTAAAATCAAAAATTGTCAAAATGGCCAATTATACCCTGGACTGCATAAAATCCCAGTAACACACCCAATCAAAACTCTCTATAATCCATATAAACATATTAAGCTCCTGCACTATGTCTGTGTCTACGTGTGTGTGTGTGTGTGTGTGTGTTTGTGTGTGATACACCTGATGACACAAAAAGGAAGAAATGTATCCATATACATTGTAAAACTAGGAGAATATAGCTGTTGTTTATTTTTGCAAATAAAAGTTTGTGATTAACCACTTTATTTTAGTGTATGCGGGATGGGGGGGCCTGACTTGTCTTGGACACAGGGAAGGGGGGCTTCAAGGAAAAAAGGTTAGGAACCACTGGCTTAAATTGTAATGTGTGGTCTCAGGACCCAACTGCAGCACACTTAGTAGGGGTACTCCGTAACAGCTTTTAATTGCATACCCCAGCTGAGGAAGAACAAACACTAGTGACGTCAAAATAAACAATCAAAAATCTCTACCCGTAGGGGTAGGTCCTAGATTGACAATCTGTTGTAGGTGGGGACCTTGGTGCTGGGGCAGTTGGCTGCTTTTGAATATCAAATGGCAGAATGAAGGGTAGTAGTTTTGGCTGGGGCCTGAGGTCCGATGACAGTGCCAGATGTAGGTCTGGACAGACAGGCAGGAAACCTCCTTCTCCAGGGCAGGGAACAGTGGAGGTTGGTACCCATAGGAGCACTGGAAAGGGGAAGGACCGGTGGATGAGCTGGCTGGGGTGTTGTGGGTGTATTCTACCGACAGAAGTTCTTGGGATTAAGATGATGGATGCTTGGACATCATGCATGATAGAGCCATCTCCATTGGACTGAGGGTGGAACCTGATGATAGGCTGACTGTGGCCCCAATGAGTGTGCACTGGGCCATCGTGCTGAATTGGTCTACAACCATCAGAATGGTGGGGTGTCCATAGACCAGTTCCAAAGTCCAAAGCGATGTGAGATCAGGGATGAAGGGGCACTGGGAGAGGCTGCAGGAGACAAGAGGGAGCCTGGTGGGATGGCTTGTACTGGTTGCAGACGGGACAGGTGTATCTGAACCCCTGGGTGTATTTCTCCAGGGTGGCCTACAAGGACCTTCATTGTAGGACCTCCATGGTCCACTGGATTCAAGGGTGGCAGGTGAACATTGTATATAAGGTTTGAAGGAAAAAACAGGTGGTCTGGACAGTGGCACTGTTCCTCCGGGGCCAGCTTAACTGCCAGTAACTCCCGGTTACCAATGTCATAGTTCCTTTCCATGGGGGAAAGTATACAACTTGGGTGTTGAAACTGGTTTTCCACTCATCGCCTTCTTGAATTCAGACCAGGTGTAGCTTGTAGAAGATGGTGCCCCCCTGCAGCAACTCAAAGGTGGACACAAGACCCCACTAACAGGGTCTTGTGCAGAATCACAGGGTGCACGGGAGAGCGCATCAGCCAGTATCCCATGGTGTCATAATAGATGAAATTTCCTTGGCCCTGGCAGTCAGTGGCACCTGCCAATAACCTTTCAAAAGATCCAGGTTGGTCACAAATTTAGCACCACCCACTTGATCAATGCAGTCCTCAATACGAGGGAGTGGATAACAATCAGGCCTGGTGACTGCATTAACCTTTCTGAAATATGTGCAAAATCAAGCAGAACATCCCCCACTTCCATGTCATGCTCAATCATGTTAGTGGATGATGATGTATATAATTCCTGTCCCTCAGAGACACCTGCCTGAGAAGACTGACCCTGTTCAGAAAGCTCAGACTGTACTGACAGAGCTTTACTCCTGGTCCAGGTCATAGCACAGGAGGAAGACACTTTAGGGCTCTCTTTAGCACACCCCTCAGGCTCTTTATGCACCTACAAGACTGAACCCACATACACAAGTGGTGGACCCTCTTTCCAGAACCATGACACTGCCAAATCTTTGCCCAGGAAGACATCAACCCCCTGTATCGTCAACTCAGGACGGATGACTATATCAATTTCACCACACACCAAATTAGAATCAAGATGGAAACGATGAACAGGAACCCAGAGTGAAACCATCCCAACACCCACTACATAAGCTTTCCTACCAGTAGCTGTATGGGCTGAAAGAAACAGCACACTATTCAAGATAAGACTCTGATTAGCTCCTGAGTCCCTCAGAATCTTAACAGGCACCTTCCCCTGTCCATCTAAAGACACAAAACCATCTGAAACAAAAGGTGTATACAGCTCATCCACATGCTTAAATGGCACAGTCCTTGATAGACGAACAGACTCAGACATGTTAGTGTGAAGTGCAGAGGTCACCAGGCCAACTGCCTTCACATACACACTGGCATCTGCTGATTTCTGATCAGCTTTACTAAGTGGACACTCCCCTTTCCAGTGTCCCTTGTTCTTACAGGCATGACAAGTCCTGCCTGGATCAAACTTCCCATCTGTCCCTGGGACATGTCTGACAGCAGCATGAGAAACCTCATGAACGACTGGAGGCCTGTTAGGCCTAAGCCTAAAGCTTTCCCCCATTGTTCCTCTCTCTGGCCCTGGCCACCAGCTGAGCCACTACCATGTGTTAAAACATATTCGTCTGCCAACACTGCCGTTGCGGCTGCTGTTTTAACCTTCTTTTCAGTGATATAGGTGGCCAGCTGGGCAGGCAATGAACTCTTGAACTGTTCTAAAACAATCAGGTCACACAAATCCTCATACGACTCCACACTGGATGCCGAACACCACCGACTGAAATGAGTTGAACTATTTTGAACGAAGTCAACATGGGTTTGCTGGTCTCTTCTCTTCCAGCTTCTACACCTCTGCCTATAAGCTTTGTATGCTTTAAGGACTGATGCTTTAACTTTGCCATAACTAGTACTGTCAACAGAACTGAGGGCAGAGAAAGCTCTCTGGGCCTTGCCTGTGAAGACACACTGCAGCATTAAAGTCTGGTGGGCATCCGACCAGCCCCTCATGTCTGCTACCCATTCAAACAATGCAAAAAATGTATCAGGGTCTTTTTCACCAAATTTTGGCAACAAACATAACCCTTTAGCGACATCAGAGCCATGACGCATCCCTGTAGTCACACCTCTACCCTCATTCATTAGCTTCAGCTGTTCTACTTTACCCCTTTCCTTTTCTAACGCTGCTGCAGCCCTCAGCTTCTCCTGCTCCAACTCAAACTGAAATCTCTCCTTCTCCAGTTTTGCCTTTTCCCTCCCCAGCTGCAGGCACTGCTCAAACGACCAAGCTCCATCCCCAACACCTGGACCCACAAGAGTTGCTGGTCAGCTTGAAGTTACAAGTCAGCTTGACATTGACTAACTAGTTAGCTCTGCATCGATCCGCAAGCCAATGGCGTTGGAAGCCTTTGAAGTTTAATGTTAATAATATTACGGTGGAGCTTGGTTGTCACAGTAAAAAGTCTGGAAACATGCGCAGACTGGAGACAGAGACGATGTGAACAGTGTCCAAGAGTTTGGAGACTGTGTCGGAGATAAATTCAGCTTTCACTAGCTGTTGGCCATTAGCTACATGGTAGTAAATGTAACAACACATATGAACAAAGTAGGTAACATATTCAGACACACTAACTATCCTGAAACATCCTGCTGCAGCCGCAGAATCTGTATTTCTTCAGGAGCCTCTCCTTCTGGGTCTGATTCTGGGTCAAACTGGTATAGTTGAACGACAGCATCTCGGCGAGCCATATCGATACATCCACCGGTAGCATAAGCAGCATCTTCTCCCTGAGAGGGGCGTGTAGCAGGCAAGGCAGGCGTTGACAGACGGAGCTCATTAGCATTTAAAGGTGCAGGCTCAGGACCACGGATGGGTTTGGGGCAATGCATTTCAAATACAGTGTTGTTGGACCTCTAACAGCTGTGTGAAATTGTTTCAAAACAGTATAATATGGGACCTTTAACCAATTTATTTTTCTTTCTTTGCCAATAAGAGATGATAATTAAATGATTTTGCTCCAGTGCGAGTGTAACCGATATAATCTTGCACTGTGTTAAATAAAGACACCACAGGCTAGGGCTCCTGGTTGAGTTGCTTTACTTTGGTTGCTTTGGTTGTTAGACTGGAAAGAATCTAAGGGGCATCACTGCCTTAAGGAAAACTGCATAAGGTGCCTATGATAAGTATTCACTCCCTTGGATGTTTTCCCCTTTTATTGCTTTTCAAAATGGAATCATTGTTAATATAATTTGACTTTTCTGTCAAAAAAACTGCACCCCCCAAAAAACACGCTTGTCAAAGTAAAACAGATTTCTACCAAGTAATGTCAATTAATTCAAACTATATAATTAACACACAAGTATTGTACAAGTAATAATTCAACAGACTTACAGATTTACATTTACATTTAAGGTATTTAGCAGACGCTTTTGTCCAAAGCGACTTACAATAAGTGCATTTATCACAAGAGAGAAACCACACCATATCACCACCAATGGAATAAAACAAAATACAGAAACAATTGTCAAGCCCTCATTTGAGGATTGTAACTGCTATTTGTCGAAGAAGTGGTATGATTTAAGTGCTAACAATACAATACAAACATACAAGTGCATTTTTTTTCTTTTTTGGGGGGGTGGGAGTTACGCTATGTGGGTGTCGAGGTGAAGTCTGAACAAATGAGTCTTGAGTTTTTTGCTGTCCTGACATTGGTCGAGAGTTCATTCCACCACTGAGGTGCCAAAACAGAGAAGAGTCACAACTTTGCTGAGATGGCTTTGTTTGCTCTCAGCAATGGGGGTGCCAGTCGGCCAGCTGATGTAGATGAGCGAAGTACCCTCACTGGGGTGTGTGGTCTGACCAGTGTTTGGAGGTAGACAGATGCGGGCAGCAACAGGAAGTCAGTGGAGGTCATGGAGGAGGGGATCTCATGGAAGAATTTGGGAAGATTGTAAAAGAGGCGTGTTGCAGCGTTCTAGATACGTTGCAATTGATTTAGTCGCAGAGGCTAGGAGTCCAGCCAAGAGGGAGTTGCAGTAGTCCAGGCAGGAGATGGCCAGCGCCTGGACCAGGAGTTGCATCGCGTCTTTTGTGAGGAACGAGCGGATCTTGCAGATGTTTTAGAGGGCAAATCTGCAGGATCGGGCCACAGCAGTGATGTTGGGGATGCAGTCTGTCATTGACGATTACACCCAGGTTCCTCTCCATCAATGACGTCGATACTGTGACATCCTCGACAGTCCATGCGAGGGCAGTCTTTCCCCAGAATGAAGAGGAGAGGGCTGAAGGAGGGGTAGAGTTCTCAACGGGCCTGAAAATTACTGCCCGAACCGACCCGGCCCGCGGGTTTTAAGCCCGAACCCGACGCAGCCCGTCACACCAGCATGAATTGTCTGCCCGAACCCGGACCGAACCCAACCCCCCGCGTGCCTGAATTGTTTTCCTCATACACTTGTTATGATCGGACAGACAGCTGGCGGAAAGGTGACGCGAGTCAGGAGACAGGTGCTGCGTCAACGTCAGCAGCAGCACCCGCTCCCGCTGCAAAGAAGACACCGCACTTCGACCAGTGGGAAAATATATTCGGAGAGACAGAAACAGACGATTTCCCCACTCCTCGAAAAGCAAGGGTGAATTCGCCTGTGGCAAGTTTACTTTTAGCCAAGTCCATCTTCTCCAGCCAGGCTATAGGCACAAGTATACGTCACGCAGCTGCGTCAGTTCTGCGTCTGCTCCTCCACATGAAGCAGCAGCCAGACTCACTCTTCACCACACCTGAGCAGCGATGATTCACAACAGGCTATATAATTTACAACCTGCAAGAAATGTGTTTTATGAAATGTATTTTATAAAAAAGGAAGCCCGAGGCCCGACCCGACCCGGCTCATTTGCGCATCTTTTCGGCCCGAACCCGGCCCGAACCTGCGGGTCCGGTCGGGTTTGTCGGGCCGGCCCGACCCGGTGAGAACTCTACCCTTGTGTGAGAACATCTTGAGAGGAGAGAGGGCTGAAGCAGGTAATGCAATTGGAGGTGAGGGTTGGGGGAGGTGCAAGTAAGTAATAATTGAGGAGCTTTGTCGGGCCGGCCCGACCCGTTGAGAACTCTAAGGAGGGGTAAAGAGAGAATAGTTTCCTGGGGTTGAAGGCAGAGGAGTTGATCTTTGACAGGTAGAAGGCAGAGTTCCAGCCAATTGGTGCAAGTAGTCTCACAGTTGGGAAATGGAGATCACAAGAGTGCAGTGAATGTATCTCAAGTGATTGTAGTTAATGACACCTGTGTCTAGAGGTCCAGTCACTGAAAAGTCAGGGCATGGATACAAAAACCCGAAGTCACTGAACACCCCCCAAGAGTTCAGTTAAATCCGTCATTAAGAAATGGAATGAATATGGGACCAGTAAATCTGCCTAGAACAGACCTTTCTCACAAACTGAGGGACCGAGCAAGAAGGGGGCCACCAAGACACCTATGACTACTCTGAAGAAGTTAAAAGCTTCAGGAGCTGAGTTGGGAGATAATCTGCATTCAACAACTGTTGCCCAGGTTCACAAGTCAAAGCTTTATGGGAGAGTGGCAAAGAGAAAGCCACTGTCGAAGAAAGCTCATAAAGTTTACCCAAAGGCATGTGGGAGACTCCAAGCTCAGCTTGAAGAAGGTTCTTCAGTCTGATGAGACCAAAATTAAGCTTTTTGGTCATCAGACTAGACGCCATGTTGGTGAACACCAAATACTGCACAGCACACCTTTCCTATCGTGAAGCATGCTGGTGATAGCGTCATGTTGTGGGGGATGCTTCTCTGGAGGACAACCTGATTCAGTCTGCAAGAGTACCAAGACCTGGGAGAACTTTTATATTTCAGCAAGAGAATGACCCAAACCATACAGCGAAAGCTACTCAGAAATAATTTAAAGATAACAAGGTGAATGTTCTGAAGTGGCTGAGTCAAGTCCAGACCTCGATCTAATAGAGAATTTGTGGTTGGACTTGAAAAGGGGTGGTCATGCCTGATCCCTGTGCAACCTGACAGAGTTTAGCAAAGATGAATGGAGTAAAGTTGCAGTGTCCAGATGTGCAGGCCTGATTGAAACCTATCCACACCGACTCAGTGCTGTGATTGAGGCCAAAGGTGCACCTACTAAACACTGACTTGAAGGGGGTGAATACAATTTTACATTATATACTTTTTTAATTGAAATTAAATTGAAAAGCACATTTTGAAAAATCAGTAAAACAGGAAACATTCAATAGGGTGAATAATTTTTATAGGCACTGTACATATTCAAAGTGACAGAGACTCAACCAGAATATACATATCAGGCATATTGGCGAGTTGAAACATGATTAACCATACTGCACAAGACAATTTGAGGATTTTATATTTCTGTCTGTATTTAATCTGTTGTTACTGCAAATATCACTCAGACGCTGGTTTAGAAAAGAGCCAACATGTAAAATGCACCCATATTTATATAATGAAACGATTTCTGAAGGAGGCTTTATATTAAATGGTACGTGTGCTTGCATTTCTTTAGCACTTTTGACTTTCACACACACATTCATACACTGATGGCAGACGCTTCCGTCCAAGACCTGCTCAGCAATTTGGGGTTAAGTATCCGGCTCAGGATGCAGCCAGGGGTGCAGGGGAATTTAACTATCAACCCTCTGATTACTGGACAGCCCAATCTACCTCCTGAGCCTGAACAGCAATTGAGAAATCATCAGTGACTACAACAGTAACCAACTTTGATACTTTGATGATGATAATGGCTGTTTAAGGGCGCTCGCTGCTGCACCATACAGATGTTTCTTCTCCCTGTTTAAAATTTTCACCTTGGTCCTTCCAGCCACAAGGTCACAGTGTGTTTTTAATTGTGGTGCCCCTCAACCCCCATACCCCCCAGTGCATTCCACCAACCCCCTCAGCCCAAATGATGAACGACTGCACCCTGTGAAAAGGGCCCTCTCCAATAAACAAGCTTATCTCTCCTCTCTCTCTCACCACTGCCTGTGAATAATGAGCTCTGGGTATCACTGTTAATCACTATAATTGTTAATGTTAAGAGGGGGCCGGTTGCTAGTTGCCCAACGCCCCACGCCTTTATTGATTTCATTTTTTTACATTAAAAATGCTGCATGCCTTTGTCAGGGCTTTGGGTCGCCTCCCTCACCTCCTCACTCCTCACCCCCAGAGAGAAGCTAATTAGTTATTTAGTGGCTTGTGTGTGTGATGGTGTGTATGTGGGATGGCAGAGCAGAGCTAAAGCCTGTTATCAGTAGTCTGATAAAGGGAATTGGTTGTCTCACAGTAGCTGTGAGGGGCTGTGGCTGATAGCAGTGTGGCTATTATAGAAAGGACAGGCACGTGCATGCTCTCTCTCTCTCTCTCTCTCTCTCTCTCTCTCTCTCTCTCTCTCTCTCTCT
>CAEMYA010000462.1:2874976-2886913 GCA_903131615.1 Diplodus sargus | reverse complement strand
ACACACACACACACACACACACATTTATACAGATACTGTTGGAAACAGACACATGTAAATACACCCAAAGCACATGAACATTAAACGTAATTTGAAGAAGAAATTAATCTGAAAACACTTCAGCACAGTTTACAGAACAGACCAATCAATTCTGGCAAAGTACATTTCTGCAAAACCACAGATAAGCAAAAACTTCACATATTATTATGTTGCAAATTTACATTCTAAATGTTAAATTTAACATGTACAAATTCTCTTTAAATCTCCATTTTAAACTGAATTTAACTCTACAACAATACATTTGAATAACAAATAAAATGAGTGAGATGTCTCCTTCCAAACCAATCATCAGAATATATGTTGGCAAAGTACATTTCTGCCAAACCACAGATAAGTTCAAACTGAACATTTCATTACGTTTAGTTTTCAACTTTTTTTTTCTGTAACAATGGTGTTTTTATGCTCTGGTTAGATGTGGGCACAATTCCACTTCATTAGGATTGGGAAAATTTCATGTTTTGGCTTAAAATACATGTTTTGCTCTTGACAAACAGATCTGAGTGTCTTGTCAAAAATATCCAGTGGCTGTATACTTTATTATAAGTCAGATAATAAACATGGCGCATTTTTGGGAAATTTACTGTAGCCTATGACACGTACAAATTTGAGTGTATCTGTGGTTTGCAGCAACGTCAATTGGCAACATTTAGTCTTGGAAACTGAGCAACCATGAATGCATTAAACTAGTAGTTTGACCCACTGATTCGATCTGCTCACCAACAAGGTAAGGTACTTTAATCAACTAATAAAATTCTCCTTGTTGGAGTCAAACACACAGACTAATTTAAGGTTTTGTGTACTTCCCAGTCTCTGTCCATCTACCTTCAATATGAATAACATCCATAAACATCATAAACTCATCAAAAAAATTGATCTTAGATCTTAGATATCGTAGAGCTCCAGAAATACATGGGTACATTGTAAACAGGAAACATCTAATAGCTAATCCGGAACAATGGTGGCCCTTGCCTCAATGTAAGATGGTTTATCATTATTCATCATGGACTGACTGCTGCTTTTTAAGTCATTTACATTGTATGTGTGTGTGTGTCAGCTGTTAATTAAGGCTGTACATGTGTGCTGAGATGCTCCTGAAAGGGAACTTTAGTTTTTAGTGGAATCATTAACCTTTCAGATGACAGAGATCATGCAGCCAGAGCTGCAATGATGACAGAATGATGATGAGAGAGACACTGTGTGTTATAACTGTGTGTGTTTTATTAATTAGTGGCAGTAATCAGATGCTGCTCATTATGTCCTCTCAACACATGGCTAGAGACCAGAGATTCATGTATGTTCATGTCTGCGTGTGTAAGGTAGTTTCACACATACACACACATCTCATGCCACGACACTACGATCATGACTCCAGATCACTCATAATTAATTATCTTGCTCTGATCACAGGAACGTTCTAATTAGAATTTATTTTAATACCTGCCAGGATTTAGTCTTCGATATAACACAACACATTATCTACATCAACAGGAATTACTGCGTGCTTTAGTATAGCACACAGCAGTTACTCCAAAGTGTTTCTGAAAGCATCATCAGTTAAATCAAATTGCAACCTCACACAAGTAATAAACAGGAATCATACAGCTCTTGAACATGTCACATAATGAATATCAGCAAAAGTAAAAAAAATAAAAAATAGGTTAAAAGCCCACTCCAGTGTATTTTTGTATTTTAATGACATTTTATATATTTTGATAAATTTCAAGTTTTGAAGTTATTCAAATTATTCAATTGAAGTTAGTCATAACACAGCACAGGGTTGCATAAGGAAATTAAAGTTGGTAAACTCCTGCATGCCAAACAAACATAGAACACACAGTATATACAGTTATTTATATACATTTTAACCATGGTCTAGGTGAATACTCGAGGCTGGAGGGTGTCAATTAACATTGAAATCCAGTAAGATTACCTGTTTACTTTTCTCAATGAATATGTTATAGCCTGTATCTACTATGGGTGGCATTGTCATAAGCCGACTGCAGACAGCTCAAAGTTAAAAAAAATATATATATATAAAAAAATCTAAAAAAAAAAGTGTAGTCTTTCTGTGCATTATCCTTTGAACCACAGGATGGTGCTTGTAACAGACAAGTTGCAACAAGTAGCTTAGCGTAGCATAGTAAAGTGGGAAACATAACTGTCTGCTGGCTAACAAGTAATGGGTAAATCCTAAAAAGGTGAATAAACCCTGTTTGATTTGAAAAAGCTGCATAAACTGACTATATGTGTATTTTTCCCCACTTCTACCCTTTCCCTCAGGGCTTATTGTACTGAGTCCTCCTCCTACATCTCATTTGCTTTTCAACTCACCTCTTCAGGTTGCAGCCTGCCAGTCATTTGTTTGTGAAAATATTTTATTGATTTGGAGACAGCGAAGTGGCTGGTTTGGCCAGCTTGTCTTGTTGTTTAACATAATGTATCATTATATTTACTGTTTGTTGACAATTTGGTTATGTATGAGCACAAAGTATCAATGATGTAAGCACAGAGTCCACCTCTGCTTGTCCTGCTGTAGTTCAGCACTCTGTTAACTTGGAACATGGTCCTCCCTTTGAGTGCAACATGTTGATCCAGGATGTTGTGGTGGAGACAGGTCACTGAGTCCCATTTGTCCATTTACTTTTCCTGTGACCAGGCATTAATCAGTTGGTGCCTCAAGTACATGCTCAGTCTTACTCCTCCCTGGGGTGGTCCAGCTGATCCGGTTTGATGGTCAAAAGATGCCACTGTTCTTCATCCAAACCCACACTTTCTTCTCCAGTTCTGCTTAGTGTATTTCTGTCAAAGGTAATACTTGTTTCAGCAATAAAGATGAAAAAACAGCTAAAAAAAATGATGTCAGACTATGTGCTGACTGCGCCTTTCACAAAGCAACATTGCAAAAGTGTTTTTGGTCATTATAGTCTTCTAGATTTACTTTGTTTTAAATGGTTTTTTTTCAGTCAGAATGTTCTTTATAATAGCAGTCGATTTTTTCGATTTTTCATGGCCTGATATGTAGCATACATAAAGACTTCCAAGTTCCAGACTGGGCCCAGCAACTTCAGTATATAAACTCAGCAATGTACAGTGCAATCTATTGGGATTGTATCACAACTATTTAAAATGGGGAGCAATTGGGTCCAGTCCAGTCCAGTCCAGTTTCAAATGATCCTGTCCAGTTCAAACCAACCCAGTCCAGTCCAGTGGATCCTGTGGAGGAAGTGATTTTAATTAAAGATAAGTTGCTCAGTGTGAGGCCATACTGAGCCTGTTAATCTGAATCCAATAGGCTGAATGTAGCAGCTAGGAGGACCTTGTAAAGCACAGGCTCTATTGAAGCCCACTGCATTTCATTTGGGTGGGAATCAATGCAGATTGACACCACTTAACATGCAAATTGTGCTCAGGTCAACCAGCGGCTTCCTGCCCATTGGCGGTGGTCCAACACCTACAGCTTGAGTCTCTTTTTCACCTCCTCTCTTGTATTACTTATCTTTCTTTTCTCCTTTGTAACCTGTTTTCTTTCCCTGATCTTCCCTCGAAAGGTTTTTCTTGTCCTGTCTGCCTCCTTGTCCTGTCTCCTTTCTCCTCGTCCTTTTCCATCGTCCCTTCTGTCTCCTCTTCTTCCTCTCCCCTCCCCACCCTTCTTTTCCATCACATTCCTCCCTGCTGTTGTAAAAATCATATTCAGGATATTCGTCCATTTAAAGATATGAGAAAATAAAAGACTATTGATTGCTTGATAAACTGCCACAGATGGCAACAGAATGAGAGTAAAGTCAGTCTAACCCCTTGCTGAGGCTGTGTGTGTGTTAGCCAGAGGCACTTTATGGGAGATGCTGTGGATCAATAAAGTGTATTTGTGTGTGTCGGCCCTTAGCTATCCTTCCAATTACACATTTCCAGCAGTGCAGTCGAGCACAGCTCTTTGTTAAAGCCTTAATGGATCAGCTCGGGGAAGTGTCCATGCACACACACACACACACACACACACACACACACACACACACACACACACACACACACACACACACACAAATAGATACAGCTTTACAAGGTAAGCATTCTCAAATTGATTTGTTAAACAGCGTTTTGAGCCCCGGCGCTCTCTGTGACTGTGTAATTACTGTGAGAGCTGACGCTGTATCTGTGTGGTGTGTCTGTATCAGAGTGTGTCTGTGGATAATTTCATGAAGTGTTATGTGTATGTGTTGCTAACAGTTTCCAGACGAAGGAAGCTCCTTGTGTTTGATTATTGAAGAAGAGAGCGTTTCATTAGGAATTTACTTCACAGCAGCAGACACATTACAGCCAGAAGCATCTCCTAACTCTTCTGCTCTTCCTTCTTCACTCCTTTCAAATTAAATGAGCAGAGTATAGAGGTTTACTCATGACTCACCTATTGAAGAGGCACTTAACTAATTCAATCTGCAAGTGAAAAAAAGAACATGCAGAGATGTATTTGTAAGCACAGAAATGTGCAAAATTTAGATTTTGTTTTTAATATGTGAAGTCTGCTCTTGTTATTTTATCCGTCAGTTTTTCAATGTCTGTCAGCCATCTTTTGCTCCACCTCATCATCCCCTTTGATTTGCCTGCAACTTCTTCTTTTATCTGCCCCTCTTTTTTTTTTTTTACCTCTCCTGTTGCCCTGCCCATGCCTTACCTGCCCAGTATGTGCCCTCATTGAGTTTTCCCACCATGTAAATTACTTCTTTGTGTCAATTGCCTGCACACAGAAAATTACATGAACAAAACAATATGAATAAGTAGAGAAACATAAAGGATACAGATGTGACAATTTATCTGCCTCTTATCAGTGTGAAGGACTTTGTCCATCCACCTATGACACCTCTTCACTCTTTCCCTCTCTTTCACTTTCTTTTCCTCAACAATTAGTTTCTGACCACTATATCAGACATAGGAAAAGGCTGTCTTTTTCACACACGAGTGAACACAACTGAAGACAGTTTTTTAGCTGCTGGGCAATGCCCCTCCTGCCTCCCCACAAACAATGCCAAAGACAGAAACAGCCTTTAAAAATGATAATGTGAAGGGTTTTTTATTCATGCATAGTTTTTGGCAATAGTTCATTTTTAATCCACAATAATACATTTCTTCTTTCAAATTAGCGTATAATGTTGTATATGTTTTTTCATTTATTTTTATTTTTTGTTTTTGTATGTATGATTTGATGATCTGCAATTTTCAGATTTTTGTCTCCCATTTTGTTATTACTTTTTCACTTAGGTGAACTGAGATGATTTTAAAATATTGAGGACAGCAGTAGCCCCATTCACACTGCTGTTTGGTTGCAGGGATCCAGCGCAAATTCTCCGCCTCCGCCTCTGTGTGAATCTCTCGGAGGCGGCGAGGGGTGAAATTTCGCTCTGGCGCTGATACGCCTCTGGAGGTGGTGTCAGAGGCACATCATTGGTAAACTGAACCAGTGTGAATGGATAAGCCGGTGTCACGTATCGAGGGCGTGTTGGTCTGACAGTCTGATTACTACACAGGTCCCTCACTCAACTTAATAAAGAGAAATGTCCCACAAAGTAATGATACATGACCAAGCAAAAGTAACATAGTAACTGTAACTGTCTTTGGCAGCTTATATGAGGAAAAAAATACCGCAGATATACGTGGAGAAGCGTCCGTCCTCCTGTCTGTCCTACTGACTCTAACCTCACATTTCTGTCCATAAAACAGTGTCTGTCACCAGCCAAAAACTTGAACTCACCAAGTGTTTGTGATGAAAATACATCATCGCGCCGGTCAGCCTCCATACCAATACTTCAGTGAACTTTCCCCCAGAAAACATCCTCCCTCCCCGCGAATGAGAGAGTCAGACAGCACCCAGTTTACTGATGGCGATGATCTAATTTAGCACGAAAAACATAACTTTGTCACTTTCCAGGATGTTTGATGGGTCAGTATCTCAGTCACGACACACCATAACAGCATCCACATGATTATAAACTATCCGTGGGTTTAGATTAACAGGGGGGACACCGGGGAAACACCTCGAAAACACACCAACGTCATCATCATGACGTGTACCATCACGCTTTAGGAGCCGCAGCGCCGGCTTTGTGTGTGAATTACACAGCGGTTCGTCTTTAAGGTGGAGATGCTTCGCTCTGTGTGAACGACCATTGGCAGAGAATTGGCCAACGCCGCTGTGGCTTTAATGCGGCTTCTGTGTGTGAATGGGGATGGAATCTCTTTCTTGACAAAGGGAATAATAAAGTTATACCACAGCACTAAAACCCAGCCAACCACTTCATATTGCTTACATGGTAAGAAAAAATGAAGCTCTCTTCAAGACAGTAGTTTTTCTTCACCTTTGGACACCACTGAGGGCATAACTCTGATGGATTGACCAACAAAACAGGGTACTGGCCCCTGCCCGGATCTCAGCTGCATGCAAGCAGCTCAGAGCATGCTTTTAAATAAAACTTTACAGCAGAAGCTTGATACACCTTTGTGTCCTCACCTAGCAAAAGTCAGGACCTCAAGAAACCGAAGACCACGTGCCCACCTTCCCAAAGGGTACATTAAACACAGAAAGAGTGAGACAGAGAAAGAGACAGAGATAGAGAAGCAGGACCCCAAGCTGAAAAAGGCCAAGTGGAGGATTGTTTTAACACCTCCTTCCTCTTCATCCGCATCAGACGCCACGTCTCCTCCATTCCCTTCTGCCTCATCAGGTTGTCACATTGTTGTCTGTAGAAGTAAATAAATGTTTAATTAAAATTGCTTTGTTTGTGGTTTCCATACATACAGCAGTTTACACACTGAACACACTCACATTTTGCTAATGTTTTACGTTGAATTACAATAGTTTTCCCTGAATTAATATCAATTAGTTTCACAGAATTGATGTGTGTTAATAGACCCACTCTTGCCTGACCATCAAGAGTTCTCACTGTGTTGTTGTGCGGACTATGAGGTCATATCTCTGGTTGAGAGATTAACAGTAGCCTGTACAGTAATTTTTTATCAGCGTTATATCAATACTAATATTTTGAGCTATAATTGTAGTCTTTCACCCAAATATCATGTACCTATTGATCTAGTTAACTGTAGGATGGTTCTAAGAAAAGTGAAAAAACATGTACATTATGATCTATCAAAGGTAGCTTACTGTGGGTGTTTTACACTCAAGTTAATGTTGTACTTTTTATCTTTTTGTGGGTAAATACATATTCTCCAGTCAGTGTCTTCTTTAGGGACACCTGGTAAAGCTGACTCCTCCCTCCCTGTTGCACCCCCCTACTGCCCTGTGGGCACATCCACATGTCTTCTATTAAATATTCTACTTATAGGTTCATTATACTTGTCTTTCTCTCCATACCAAAACACTAAAAGTTAGATATCTCTAGAAATTCAACAACTAAAGGCAAGAACATTGATCGGTTGCACAGGTGCATTACAGTCTTGTAGGTGTGTGTGTGAGAAACAGGCTGTCTGCATATATGATAAACTGTACTGTATGTATGTATTATGAACAGGTTTAAGTCTGTGTTATATATGTTTTTGCCTCTGTGTCCATGTTTTTATCTGACCTGCTGTGTGTCTGCATAAACAAAACGTAACATGTGTCTGCATAAACGTGTGTGTGCATGTGTGTGTGTGTGTGTGTGTGTGTGCGTGTTGTGTGTGTGCTTACAACTCGGGAAAAGACAGCAGTCTAAAGGATGAAATTGAAGAGATTAGCATGGTCTGCTCTGCTTTTGATTAGTTCTGACTGGAAATCTGCCCGAGCCACAAGGGGCCCCTCAGCAGTCTGTGCTCTCTCTCTCTCTCTCTCTAGATGTGTGTGTGTATATGTGTCCCTCTGTCTCTCCCTCTCCTCCCGGAGCATTTCGCGCTACGCCAGAAATTGAATTGATATTTTGTAAACCTGATTTGTGGATAACGTGATGTGACAGCGACAAATGCCTGGCTGAGAATGGTTTTCAAAGCCAGTCCAAATGAAAGTTATTACAGGGTAAATGCGCCTTTCTTTGTCTAGGCAGCAGCAGCAGCCCCTCCTGGCTCTGTGTATGAGTTTATATGGGTTGAATATGGATCCATTTCCTGGGTAATTGAATTGATACTGTCATGCACGGGGGCAGTGCCACATTGCTCTGCAGGGCGGATGGACTGTCTGATTGAATTGGATTGTGGGGGTGTGTCTGTGTGCGTCTGTGTGTGTGTGTGTATGTCTAAGGGGTTGTCAGCGAGCAGTCATAAGATAGACACACCTCAGTGTTCTCCTGATTACTGTCGTACAGCCAATTGTCTCACCAATAATCTGCCACCGCAACCCCTGACACACACACACACACACTCATGCACACACATACATGCAGACGGATACGGGTCAGGCAGCAAAGAAGCCATTTCCAATTCCCGGGTAGACGAGCATGCCGCAGATCTGCTACATATTAATTTTGTCCCGGCTGAGATTTGCTCCCATTCAGTTAGACCCGATTGATGAGAGAGCAGAGAGGATCGGACGGCTGCTCATTCCCTCTCCTCACCTCTGATTAGAAACACTGCCGCTGTCACCGTGCTATTACGACAGAGGGAGGGAGAGAGAGAGGGGACAGAGGGAGGGAGAGATAGAGGGGACAGTGAGAGTGGAAGGAAGGTAGGCAAGACGAGGGAGAGGGAGAAGGGGGGTATAGAAGGGAGAAGAGAGGTGAAAGAGAGAAATAGAGGGAGAGAAGAAAGGAAGGACATGAAGATGAAAGCGGGGGGAAAAGATGAAATGTGAGATGAAGGAAAGGGGAAGTTGTTGTGTTGAGACTGAGTCGGAGGGGTGATACAGAAAGTAGAGAGGAAGAAATGGGTTAAGGCGGGAAGGAGGGATGAAGGAGACGGGGAGGAGGCAAAAAGAGATGAGGAGTGAAAAAAGAAAATAAGTGAAGGAATTATGAAGGAATTAAAAGAGAAGGCGAAAGGTAGTAAAGGTGATGTGGAAAGAGGTAACAAGAGGAAATAGAGGGGTGAGATGAGAGAGGTTTTATAAGAGGTGTAGTTGGAAGGACAGGGTGAGGAGAGAAAAGATTCAGAGAATTATGGGAGAGAGGAACTGGAAGGGGAAAGAGGAAGAGAAAAGGGTCTTTGGAGTGATAAAGGATGAACAAATAGTCAGTCAAAAGAGATGAGTAGAGAGGAGAAGGAGAAATGACAAAGAGGGGAAGATGTGGTGTGCTTGGGAGAAGGAAGGATTACAGAAAAAATTAGGAGTGAGAGATGGAAAAAATATAATAAGAGGGCAGGAAGGAGGAAGATATTGAGGGGTGAAGAAAGAAGGGATGAAGGACAGGGAAGATGTAAAGAGAGGAACAATAGAGGAGTGGGAGAATTGAAGGTGAGGAAGCAAGAAATGGGGAAATGAAAGAGATAAAAAAAGAAGGGACAAAGAAGATGGGAAAAGGAGGTGTAGTGGGAAAATGTAAGGAGTGAGAGAAGAGAGAGAGAGAGAAATAGGGAGGCAAAGAAAGATGTAGTAAGGGTTGATCGAGGAAAGTAGGAACAGAGGAGAGGGGAAGATAAAATAAAACTTAAGAAAGCAGAGATCAAGGGATGGAAAAGAGGAGTGGAAGAAAGGGAGAGAAAAGGGTGAGGTAAGAGTGAGATGCAGAGAGGGATCACAAGGGGTAGAACAGGGCAATTCAGCTATATTGTTCAGGGGGCCATATTTTCAGAAAGCAAAGGGCCAAGGGGCCAAATATTTTCCTGAGCAATTATTCTTATGTATATACATTTGCAGTGTTGTGCCTGAATGCGTTCAATGAACGTTCATGAACTCGTTCATATTTTGGGCGAACGTGAACTGAACGTACTGTATTCTGCCTGATGTATGTTTTGGTGAACGCGTTCATTCTGGCGTTTGTGAACGGCGCGCCTTCACAGTTTAACTTGACAGTGCCAGATTTCCATAGTGCCTTCCAGGCGAAAACCGGCTAAAACACGCCGTAAACAGGCCTTGTAATGTAGCTGAATAATACAGCATCTTCGTATGATTACTTAAAACCATTTTATGGAAAGGTCAGTGATGATCCAGGTTGGAAAAATCTGAGCTTTTTGTGTAAACTTTGCCCGCTGGGTTTCAAGAAGCAACTCCGTACATCAACAACGTCAACAGCAAACCTGAAACGGCATATTGAACTTAAGCACCCGGCCAGCCTTTCAAGGTATGTGCGAGTGAATAAAAAATCAAAAGACACGGCAACAGCGAGCCAGAACAGACCCTCTACCACCCAAATCACATTAACAGTGTACAGTAGCGGCTCCGCTGTCTTCATCTCCTAGCCCGGCAGGACAACCTGGTTTTGCAGTATATTGGTGGAGAGCTGCAGTTTCAGTGTTAAAACTGATAAAATAATAGCTCTCTGGGCTGTGGCAATAATTTAGTTGCTCGCAGCAACATATTGAAAAAAAAGAACTATGAACAGGTTCATTTTTGGAACTGTGAACTTAGTTCAAAATTTTGAATTATGAACTATGAACTGAACTAGTTCATTTTAAAATGTGTGAACTGAACTTTGAACTAGTTCATGTAGAAAGAGAACTTTCCCAACACTGTACACTTGATACAATGCATCACCATATTTTAACCCTAACCCTACATTGCAACTAGCGCCGTTCTTAATCAAAGAACATAATCAGGCGTTATTTAAGTAATATGCCCACATCCAGTACTTCTTCTTATAGTACTTTTCTCTGCAACAAAAGCTGTAATATTGCCCCAAGGCCCCAAATGTCAGCCATTTGGTATATAGATTTAGAAATTTAGACATCTCTTAGCTAGCTACATTACAATATCTCCTATAAAGCAAACCCCAGATGAGAGCAAAAAGGTAGCATAAGTTAAAGATTAACTAAATTCGCCAGTGTATTTGATGCCACACAGCACTAGCCACATGTCTACCCAGTTGCGTAACTATCGGCGGTGCAAGCGGTGCAGCTGCACCGGGGCCCAGACACCTCCAGGGGCCCATGAAGGAAGAAAGAAAGAAAAAAGCTGTCCAGAATTGCCACAGGCCCCGCTTTTGTGAATGAAATATCTTGGGGCGGGTCAGTAAGGTAACGCTGAGTGGCCTTGAAGCCTGTCAGTCATGATGAGCCGTGTCTCGTCACCTCTCTGCTGTGTCTGCAGCTGAGCACTGTGATGCATGTCTCTCTCCCCGGCCGGGAGAGTTATCATACCGTAAAATACCAAATAATACCCGGGGCGTTTATTTGTTTCAATCGCTGAACAGACCAGGCAGGTACAGGTGTTTAATTCCTTCCTCTCAAAAATCCGGGATGAAAATGTCACAAACTACGCCAGCTTCTCAGTAAATTCTCTGGCATCCTTCTGCAAGTGAAGTTGTTGCGGTGGAGTAAACAATTTATCCAACCAGCACTCGCTGCAAACTCCTCATCTCTGCTGTCACTCACGGTGGTGTACATTTGTTCCTTCATCGTCCTGATCATTTTGTGGGACACTCTCTTGTGGCGTTCCTGTTTGCTGATAACTCATTCCTGCATATTTATCTCAAGCTCCTCGCTCGCCCTCTTCCTCCCTCCACCAGGCAGCCTGGCCCTGCTGCTGTCCTCCTCGGACAGACGCTGAAGCTCAGTTTGATTATTTTGCCAATCTCTCACTCTCTTAGGGTCGACAGAGAAACTTCTAGCGGCTGCTTCTCCCGACTTTTCCTCTGCATATTTTACGACAGAAAGTTTGAATTTCAAGTTGTGCTTTTTATTTTTTTGCTGCACCAGAGCCATGGCGATCATCAATGTGATATTGACTGACAGAAAGCAGTACAATACGTGAAAAAGGCGAAGAAGATAAACGTGCAGTGCCAGTGGTCACGTCTCCTTCCTTGTTTG
>CAEMYA010000462.1:2850509-2864618 GCA_903131615.1 Diplodus sargus | reverse complement strand
GTGCGCTTACTCCCTCACTGGCAGAGACGGAAACTTGAATTTTGAAGACATAAACGTATTCCAGCATTTTCGTTTTTCTGTTCATAATAATGTCAATGTTACAGCCTGTTATGAGCCATGAGCCTTACAATAGCCTGTTATGAGTCAACTCGCTCTGCACTGAGAGCTAGCTTGTCTGCGCATGATTGTAGCTCGTACAGAGAGGAGACTCGTCAGGAAGTCATTTTCTTCTCGGCGTGACCACCAAACCTCCCAGACTGAAAAGCTGCTCCACAGGAGCACTTGATGGGTTGGAGTGTTATGCTTCGAGAAAATGTTCTTTATGTTTGAAAACTGATGCAGAATCTGAATGTCATAGGCTGACCTCAGGTAGTCCATGACTTCCTTTTCTGCCGAGAAGGTCTCCTCTGGCTCTGCCTCAAAAGTGAAAAAGTCCATCTCACTTTGGCAAGCAAAGGTGGTGGGCACACTGGCAGGGCTCTGTGCTGCAGGAGCAGTTGTGCGGCACTCTGCTGTCAGAAGCTCCTTTACTTGCTCCCTCCTACCTTCATCTCTCAGCCATCGGAGTTTGAATTTTGGACAACTGACAGCTGCGAGAAGGGCATTTTTGTTGTCCAGCACACTGGCAAAACGAGTCTGGATAGCCTGAAAAATATAATTGATATGTTTAAGCCTACAAGGCCTACCATTTATTATGTTGTTGAATTACTTGCAAACCATGCCTAATGTGGGATCAATATTATGGATTTAATTTTGTTTTAGGTTACTTACTGACATTTGTATTTGTTTTAATCTTCTTTTGCAATGATAATGAATATCCTGTTCCATGTTCATGAATTATGTGATGCAAGAAATTATAACAAGCTTAAAGATGGAACATATCTGCACTATGGCATCTGGAAGGCCTATAGTCATCCTGGAGAGGGTATCTTTCACAGCCAGGGTCTTCTGCATCAGAACTTCAAGTGTGGGTAGTAAAGTTCCATAAGGACAGCCACCTTGTAAAATGCCCAGTGCTGCAGTCAGAGGCTTCATGGCGGTGCAGTACTCATGCAGGAATTGGTACTCTTTGTCTTTGAAGCTCTTAACTCCCAGCTTGGTGCACAGAGTATTAAGCTCACTCATGGGGATTTCTGCAATTCTCTTTACAGCATCAAAAAATGAATTCCACCGTGTGGATGTTGGTACCAGGAGCTTTCTTTTGGTGATTTCCTCCACCGTTTCTGATGCAAGGGTAGATCTACTTGATTTAGTCCAAAGCGCTGTGCATTTTGCTATGCTGCTCCTATACACAGCCTTGCTCTCTGAAGTTAAATATTTCTCCACATCACTTGTGGAAATGATGATGGTGTGTGAAGCACACCTGTGGTGCGGGGGAAGAGACAGCTGGCCATCACTGTCATTCTCACCTGAGAGGATTTCTGCCGGATCTAAAAAAATGACATCATCATCTGTGGGAGACTGATGAAGGGAATCTTCCTCTTCCGTGTCATCATCGGACTCTGACACAGGCTGATACACTTTAAATGCCTTGACAAAGTTAGATCCATTATCAGTCACTGTTGCTACTACTATGTTGAGTAGTCCCTATGAAGAGTGAATGTTTTTGATTTCTGCACCAATAACATCACTCCTTCATGCCAGTGCAGCTTTGTTGCGGTCTAGTGTGGATCTACTGATCCAGTGGAGCGTTATCCCCATTCAGCTTCTGTTGTTAGCAGTCCACGTCGACCTCATTTAGCGCGGCCTTCAGATTTATCTTCATCTCTGCATACTCCTTC
Organism: Diplodus sargus; assembly: GCA_903131615.1. Lineage (NCBI taxonomy): Eukaryota > Metazoa > Chordata > Actinopteri > Spariformes > Sparidae > Diplodus > Diplodus sargus. The sequence continues at coordinate 2,862,837 of CAEMYA010000462.1, read as the reverse complement.
TCCAGGTATGAAGAAAAAGATGTTCTGTGAGGCAGCACAGCATTGATAGTAGCAGGGATCTTTTCAATTATGGTGCGAAACGAGGGCAAGTCAACCGTGGCTAGGGGCAGCATTTCCTCTACAACATACCGGCCCACCAACTTCTTCAACTCTCCCCCGCTTACTTGTTTAGCACCGAAGTTCAGCTTCTGTTGTTTGGGTGGAGGACCTCCTGTAGAGGTCGAGGCCATGGCTTTGCTAGCAGCTCTCTGCATCACCCCACCTGGTGGGATTTGCTCCGTAAACTTTATCGTGCTGTGCTGTGACTCCAAATGTTTCTTTAAATTTGAAGTCGTGTTTTTAAAGCACGACAGCACATTGTCGCCAGCACAGAGTGTACAATGAACCTTAATGTTATGGTCTTTATCTGACACGAACTCAAAATATTGAGAGAATTTCCACGTAGAAAACGCGCATCTCTCTCCTCCCTCCATTGTTGTGTTTGTGTCGCTGTGTGGCGTACACGCAAGTTATCATCCTGCTGAAAAATGTGACTTGACGCGTACGTGGCGTCACTCCCCGAGACGCAAGAAGAAAGCAAAAATAGATTTTTTTACAAAGGAAAATGATGAAAATAATAGCAACACACAGTGACTTGAATAAGTAACTTTAATCTGATTACTGGTTTGGAAACATTAACACGTTAGATTACTCGTTGCTCAAAAAAGTGGTCAGATTAGAGCAACGCGTTGCTAAGTAATGCGTTACTGGCATCACTGGCCCTAAATGCACTAGGATCTTGCACCAAGACCAAGTCATTTAGACTGTCTTAATAAGCCCCTTTATGTTTTCACTTTGAGAAGAATGTGTTAATTGAGTTGCTGCTGCAATTACTTTTTGTTCATGATATAAAATTCCTTACTTTCATTCCTTTCACCTTTTAAATTTTTGTTGTATGAACAGATACATATATTGATGTACTTTCTGTTCTTTAAAAACATGTAAACTGTTTTACACTATTAAAGATAAAAAAGGACATTTTTTTATTGTATCCCCTTGTCATTCATAGTTAAAGATCCACAGATAACTTATTTTACTGGAATTTAGCAATCATTACTTCCACACTCATTTACAGCGATGATAACTGATGAAAATCCCAAGCCATATCTGAGACCTCATATAGTAGTTTAGAAAAGTTTAAGATGGGCAAAAGACACAAGTCAGAGAAAAACTGGAAACAAATCTTGTGGACCAAGACTTCTCACGGAACAGTTGTATGAAAAGTTAAGCACCTAATTTCATGTGGATTGTTATGCCTTTATTTGGACTAGTTGTTTTTTGCCTGTTTATCTCTCGTTCCCTCTTTCCTTGTCCCCCATTCCTGCTCGTTTGGTTTCACCCATACCCTGATTGCCGGTCTCCTCCCTGATATTATGCAATGTTGCATATTGCCCTGAGTTTGGTTTGTGTTCACACAGCAGCATTTACAAGCAGTGTTGGGCACGTTACTTTTAAAAAGTAATTAGTTATAGTTTCTAATGACTTCTTCCAAAAAGTAACTGAGTTAGTAACGGAATTACTCCTCAATAAAAGTAACTAGTTACCAGGAAAAGTAACTATTGCGGTACTATTTCCCCTTTTGAGCTTGGCATTCATTTTAGCATACTCAGCATCTATGTAAAATGTCTTTCGGCATGGCGGACCGGCTCCTGTTCTCCCCGGTATTTTACCAATTAGGGCTCTGAAGGAGTCTGAGTCAGCTATTGATAACGGGAGCATGTTCTCAACAACATACCTGCCTATCATTGCATTCAGTTCAGTCTGTGTCACAAATTTTTGTGAAGCTGGAGCAGAAAAATCCAGCTTTAGCTACTTGGACGGCTCCGTGTCCGTGGACGTAGACTAAAGTAGTGTCTGTACTTCCACTTTGAAAAAGAAAAACTTTCCCTCTGGACTCACCTTGCTGCAGCTGACCTCTGCAAGTTTGTGTGCGAGGTTGCTGCGTGCGTGTGTTGTTTGTGTGTAAACTGAACACTACCTCTGATTGGCTTACAAACTCTACCTTAGAGAGCCAATCATCATCACTTATGCGGTTGTCTCGCCCCTCCCTCCTCCCTCGCCAAAGCTGCAGCTTCTGTGGCTGAGAGCCGAGTCTGATGACAACAGCTTCAATGAGTAGGTTTAGTTTGTAACGCAATACATTTAGTCGGTAACGGTAACACCGTTGTCACGATGGAAATAGTAATTAGTTAGATTACCCATTACTGAAAAAAAGTAACGCCATTAGTAACGCCGTTTATTGTAACGCTGTTATTCCCAACATTGTTTACAAGTGGACCAAAATGTGTGATGCGCGAGGAAACTGCTCTCTAATTGGTCCAAATTTTGTAAACGATGCAGTTGAATTTCAGCTGAATTTAGCAACGAGCAGACAGGACGTCAAGCACTGAGACAACAACAATATGACATCCGGTTACTTTTCAAAATAAAACACTCTGTGTAGACACCAGACACAAATCTCAAAAAAGAGACAAACACAAACTCTTCTGCTAATCCTTTGGTCAGGAACACTTCCTGTTGTTGTTTTTTCGACACATACCTATAACTGCGGTCACGAGTGATCTTGTGATTATCGCAGGAACTCCTCGGACTCAAAACGCAATTGGTGGGGATTGCTGGAAGGCGGAGCAAAACCAGATTGGAGCCGTAATGCAGCGGACACGTATCCAGTGGAATTTCAGGGTTAAGCACTGATGCTTCCTGCAGTTGGGTCGGATCGAAGTTGGATCATGTCCTCACCACAAACGAACCGTACCAGTGTTTCTTTTGAACCGGACCGAGACCACCTTTTCACCAAGGTCTCTGTCCAGTTGTTTTGGTCCGCACCTGAGTGCAATTGATGTGTTCTCACCATCCAAAACAAACTGCACCAACAAACTAAACAAGGCAGGTGTGAAAACGCCCTTAATAATAATGGATTGGATTTGTATGGCGCTTTCCTGAGTACTCAAAGCGCCTCACAGGGTTCCAGGTTCCATTCATTCGCACACAGTCATACTGGTGGTGGTGAACTACGATGGTAGCCACAGCTGCCCTGGGGCAGACTGACGGGAGCGTGGCTGCACATTCAGCGCCAACGGCCCCGACCACCACCACAAACATACAGTAGTCATACACATTCACAAGAGGCTAGGTGGATGAAGTGTCTTGCCCAAGAACACAACAACCATGACCCAACTGGCAGGGGTGGGGATCGAACCGCCAACCCTCCGAACATAGGCCGACCCGCTCTACCAACTGAGCCACGGTCGCCCTTATACTACATTACTACATTGGTATTTACTGATGTGAAGAATGCAGTTCCCTAGGGCTCTGTTCTTGGTCCTTTGCTCTTCTCTTTTTATATTTTACCTCTTGGCGAGTTAAGGAATACATTTCCACTGCTACGCGGACAACACACAGCTGTATGTGCCTGTAAAAACTAATGATGAAAATCCCAAAATTAGAGACCTTCTTGTATGCAGTGAAGAAACGGATGTCAGAAAACTTCCTGCTCCTAAATTCAGATAAAACAGAGACATCACTTTGATCAGGTGACAGTAACTCTTGACAACTATGTTATTTCTCAAAGTTCAACTGTCAAGAGTCTTGGTGTTATTTGATTTTACTCTCTCTTTTGATCAGAACATCAAATAAACTACCAAGATTGCTTATTACCACCAGCACAACATAGTTAAAATTAGGTCGTCTAGGCTCAATTACTGCAATGGCTTATTTTCGGGGCTGCCAAGTGAGATCACTAAAAGTCTTCAGATGGTTCAGAATGCTGCAGTCTTAACATGTCCAAAAAAATTGTATCATATTAAACCAATCCTAGCCTCATTGACTCAAATCCATCTCCCCTTCGGCCCTTTCAGCCTCTCTTGACAGTCAAATATCTGCCTCCCCACCACCGCTGTCTGACAACCCCTCCGACCTTGTCATCTACTACAACAAAATACTCTCCACCTGTCTCAACCTGCTGGCTCCCATTAAAACCAAAACAGTTTAATTCACTCACTCTGCTCCCTGTTACACTCCTGAACTCCGTCAAATGAAATCCCGCAAACGTCAGTTTGAAAGACTTGCCAAGAAAACCGGTTTAACTGTCCATCTTCTAGCATACACAGACTATCTGCAGAACTATAAGGATGCTCTCACCAAAACCCACTGCACCTATTACTCCCAACTCATTCACTCTGGCTCCACCAACCTCAGAGCTCTCTTCTCAAACCCATCAACAACACCTCCAACTCCTTCAGAACCGATAAATGCAACTCCTTCCTCTCGTTTTTCCAAACAAAATTTGACAATATCTACAGCAATCTGTCCACCTCTCCTGCCCCTACCCCCTTACTCCTTCACCCACACCTCCTCACCTCTCAACCCTTGTCTAAGTTCTCCCATGTGTCTCCAAGGGACCTGTCTACCACCATGGTAGAAATGAAAAGCCCCACCTGTGCCCCATCCCATCCCACCTGGTCAAAACTTGTCTTCCAGCCATTTCCTCACTCATCAAAATAATAATCAACTCCTCTCTCAGCTCTGGCTCAGTTCCTAAATCTCTCAAACTGGCTGTCGTCACCCCATTCTCAAAAAACCTGGACTCAACCCTGACATCATGATATCAAAAATACTGGAACGCACCGCTGCCACTGAACTCAAAACCCACTCATCTACACCGACCTCTGTGAACCTTTTTAATCCTTCCGTTCCCAACACAGCACAGAAACAGCTATACTTAAAGTAACTAACAACCTCCTCCTCTCTGCAGACTCCGGCCAACTCAGCCTCCTCATCCTCATGGAACTCACTGCAGCTTTTGACACCATCAAGAACTCCGTTCTTCTCTCCCGCCTTGAATCCTCCTTCAACATCACCAGCACGGCCTTCTCCTGGTTCAGATCTTATCTCACAATCAGACAACAATTCATCCAAATCAACAACTGCACTTCCTCCACTGCTCTTCTGTCCCAAGGCGTCCCCCATGGTTCGGTGCTTGGTCGACCCCTCTTCATCCTATATATGTTGCCCCTTGGCAGCATTATACGCTGCATTGGTCTCCACTTTCATTGCTATGCTGACGACATCCAAATCTACAGCTCCACCAAATCCATCACCACTGCCATCCACTCCACACTCACCAACTGGTTCACCGAAATCAAAATCTGGATGAAAACTTACTTCCTCCAACTAAACTACGACAAATCAGACATAGTCATCATCGGCCCCAAATCCATCTTCAAAACCACTCACAACTTCTGCCTCACCATAGACAACATCACCCTCTCCCCCTCCCCACACAGTCGCGACCTCTGAGTAATTTTTGACAACAACCTCTCTTTTCAAAAACAAAAACAAAAATCAAATCACCAAAAGTGCCTTCGTCCACCTCAAAAGCATAGCCCGTCTCTGTCCATCACTCTACTCCTCTGTTACAGAAACCCTGATCCATGCCTTTATCACTTCCAGAATTGACTACTGCAAAAGCATCCTCCATGGTACACCATCCAAACTCCTCAACAAACTCCAATAAATCCAGAACTCTGCTGCTCGCCTGCTCACCCACATCCGCACCCATGACCACATCGCCCCCCGTCCTCCAGGAACTCCATTGGCTCCCCATCCCTCAACAGATTCAATTCAAAATACTCCTCCTTACTCACAAAACCCTCCATAACCGGGCACCCCCCTACCTTTCTGATCTGCTCCACCACCACAACCCGTCCCGTACCCTCTGTTCCTCCAATGCAAACTTCCTCACTCCACCACACAGGACCAAGCACCAAACTTGGGGCGACAGAGCCTTCTCAGTTGCTGCCCCCTCCCTCTGGAACACAACCCCCAAACACATCAGAGACTGTACAGAACTCAATACTTTCAAAACGTTCACCAAAACTCACAATAAATGTATTATTGTTATTATTATTATTAAGATCAGACTTTAAGGTGCTGCTAAGGACAAACTTTACACAGCCTTGCATACACATATGTTAGATATGTACAATGTAACACATACATGTTAGATCTCATTATACCATATATTCCACCTTGTGCATTATGCCCTCAAAGCTCTTGACTCCTGACAGTTCCCATGGTTAAGAAGAAGTTAGCTGGCTGCAGGGTTTTTTACTATTGTGCCCCCTTATCTGGAATAAACTCCCAGCTGACATCAGACAATCTGGCTATATTGACACCTTTAAGTCTAAAGTCAAAACTTACTTCTTTGACTTAGCATTGAATTACTCATTGACTTTATTGCTAGCTCCTTCAGTGGGTCAGTCTCAGTTTCAATGGGTCACCCATGGTATTAGAATTTGCATTGTATTGCCGTTGAGAAACAATCTGTTTATTCTGATTAACGTCACATTTCGCATTGTCGTACCCTCGGCTCTGCTGGATCATTAGGGTTATATCTGTTATATCAGAGGAGGTGGCCTACATAACTTATCACCCACCTACAATGCAGTACTGTGTCCCCTCCCCAGATAGCTTAACAACCATTCACACCTGGGCTCACCCAAGCAACCCACATGAAGGCTGGTTGGGTCAACAACCCATAAAAGAATGACTCTTAAACTCAGAGATTGCACATGTCCTATTTGACTCTGCAAGGACACACCCACACAGAATTTAAAAGCTTGAAGGTCCATTTAGACTTCATGTGAGCCCTGGCCCTCAAAATGGAGACTTCATACTGAGGAGCTAGTATCATGGAATCTTTTTTGTAGGGACATTGTCAAAGATGTAACAGTATTCATAACATACATAACAGTGGTCCACATTAGGGGACAATGAGAAGTAGAAGTTTGTTCAAGAAACAGCAGCAATGAGGACAGAAGGACCGCTAGAGGACTTTAGCCTTGAGATGAAGGACCTCAAAATTAAAGTATCTGAAGCTGCTTAAGTTAGATGTTTCAAAAGAAGCATCACTGGTTAGGCATTAGTGATGTCATTATTATATAAGATATAAGAATGATGGCAGCAATTGTGATGTGAGACGAGTGGGAGAAGGCATTCAATACTCCCTTTGGCCACTTTGAGTATTTGGTCATGCCCTTCCGCCTCACCAACACGTCCACTGTTACACCCAAGTTACAATTATGGGGGAAACAAAGTGAGGACCCAAATGCAGACAATGCATGGGATTGGGGAGCAAAAGGCGAGCTTTAATTACAGGGTTCTTGAAATCCTTGAAAGTGCTGAATTTCAATGTCGTGTTTTCAAGGTCTAAAAAATTCTTGGATTTTAGTTTAAGTACTTGAAAGTGCTTGACATTATAACTCTGTGTCTTGGCAAAATTGGGATCAGACTGGATAGTTTGCTTATTACAAGGAGAAATAAAATCAGTGTGTGTGTATCATCACACATGGAGCCTAATAGCAATAGAGAAGGATGGCTGAGGAGAAGGTGAATTTGATGCAATTTGGACTGTTGACACGTTTTATATTAATAAACTTTGATAACTAAGTGAACAGCTCATAAAAGTTTATGTCAAAAAAGAAAATTACAGGGTGCTCTCAGGTCTCTCTTTGTCCCGGTGCAAGTGTGCCCGAAGAACACCAAGTGGCTTCCCCTTTTTTGGATAAAACTTTGTGTTTTCCTTTAATTTCTAAAGTTTTTGCTATTATGAAACATAATTTTACATGTTTACAGCATAATACAATGTACATAATTGTGATAAAAACTTTTGAAAAAAAAATCACGTGTATATATTCCTGTAGATATGTATTTACTCCAGCGATAAGGTGCTGGAAAATGTTGAAAATGACCCTTAAAAGTGCTTGAATTTGACCTTGAACACTGTAATTAAACAAAGCTGAATGATACAAAGACTGAAAAATACAGATAAACCAAAATGACAGAACAAAGACTATATACGGAACACTGATGAGGGGATCAGGTACAAGTGAAGTAAGGCGAGAAAATGACAGGTGAGGGAAAGGAACAGAAAAACAGTGGAAGAATGGAAAGTCACAGAGGGAGGAACTAAAAAGCAAGATCGCAATGCTGCAATTTTCAAAATAAAACAGGAAACACAAGAACAACAAGGATCGGGATCATGACACTTTACTATACCCTCAACTACCACCCCGGCTCCAGGAACATCAAACCCGACGTCCTCTCTGACCAGTTCTCCATCTCTCATCTCCCCAGTGACAAGTGACTGCAGCTGGGTGGGACTTGGAGTGCTCCATCTTGGCGGCGGAACACTCTCATCCACTGTCCACTTGATTGTATGTTTGTTCAACCAGATCCCTAGTGCTCCAGTGGGGGCACTCTTCTAAATTGACTTGTCACCCAGGTTTTCAGAGGACCTTATCCCTCATCCGACACAAATTTTGGTGGCCCTCAGTTTATTGTGGTTCCATCCATCCAGGACCACCTGCGCAGGTGTTACCTGGTTTGGCACCATCGTCTTGAATCGGATGCGGGTCGCAACAGGAGGCCAGTGGAGGTCACGGAGGAGGGGGGTCACATGGGAGAATTTGGGTAGATTGAAAACGAGGCATGCTGCAGCATTCTGGATCCCCTGCAACTGTTTAGTCGCAGACACTGGCAGTCTAGCCAAGCACGAGTTGCAGTAGTCCAGGCGGACATGACCAGTGCTTGTACCAGGAGTTGCACCGCGTCCTTTGTGAGGCACGACTGAATCCTGCGAATGTTGTAGAGGGTAAATCTATAGGATCAGGCCACAGCAGTGATGTTGGGAGTGCAGCACAGTCCGTCATCGAGGATTATGCCCAGGTTCTTCGCAGTCATCGAAGGCGATACCCAGGGGTGCAGATCCGATGTCAGGCTTGGGGTTTTTTTTATTTGTTCCACCATTTTAATCATTTCTTTTTAGATGTGAATCTTAAATGTGAAGAATGTAAAGTCTGAAAATACATTTTTGTTCAATTTGGAATAATTTAGGGTACTTTTTATCGGGGGGGGGGCCAATTCATGTTTTTCAGAAATTGGGGGAGACATGTCCCCCCCAGGATTTGCACCCATGGCCATACCGTGACATCTTCGACAGTGACTGACATGTCCATGCGAGGGCAGTCTTTCCCTGGGAAAGTTCAGTTTTACTAAGGTTGAGTTTGATGTGATGCGCAGTTGTTGTCCAAGCGGAGATGTCGGCCAGACATTCCGAGATGCGCATTGCAACATGGGTGTTTGAGGAGGATGGGGGGATAGGGTGGAACAGTTGGGTATCGTCTGCAAAACAATAGTAAGAGAATCCATGTGATGTTTGTTGGGCCTTGTGCCTCCATAACACGTCTCAACAAAGAGAAAGGCCTGTAGTTGAAGCCAGAAGCCTAAACTACTGGTTCTCCAGCCACGAGGGACTAATAAAACAAAGAACCAGGCAAAAGGGCCCACAAGGTGTGAAAACCGCGTCACCAGCTGACCTGCCCCCACGACGTCACCTGGTCCCTATTGGCTGTAAGCCAGGAAGCTCCGCCAGGATCACAGTGACGTCACTCCCACGATGAAGGTCATGGACCTGAAAGGACCAGACGTATTTCCCGACAGCTACGTGGCGGATAGACGCCTGCAGCCGTTGTCTTAAGGATACAACCTGAGAACCTTTGTTTTGAGCTAAAGTTCAGTTCCCTCCTCGGTGGACGAGATAGAGACTGTTTTGGCTTCACTTTCGTTTTTGTTCGGACATTCAGTATCGTTTGGATCCAGGAACGCAGCTGACCCAGCCGTTCCCCCATTACCTGCAGAAGGAAGAAGAGAATCTTCAGAAGGAACGAGACCGTCCCTTCCATTAAGTCGACCGATCACTGTGTTACAGCCTGCCGTCAGCTGTGAGAACGCTCCAGTCTGATCCCGCGCTCGCCTCCTGAACGAGTTGGAGCTTCGAGTTAGCCGGGCACCCACGCTACCGCTCCCACGCGGCATCTACAGTAAGAGGTCTTTTGTTTGGGCAGAAACAGATAGTATATAGCGTGTTGTTTTTCTTTGTTGTGCTTTTGTTTTGCTGTGAAAGGACCGCCGAGTCTGATTTATGGTTACCTGTACTGTGTGCTAACTGGTTACAACATCACAGAGCAGAGCAGCACTCAGCAGTAACAAACAAGACCAGCTGACAATTGCAAACAAACACACACCGCAGCATTCCACACATTAAACTCGTTAAACTGATGAAAATAACTCTGCTCCAAAACTCTTCTTCTGCGCACTGTCTTGTACAAGTATGGACCTCCCAGAGCCAACAGTGCAGCGGAGAGGCTGCTGGACTTAAAACGGTAATAACACAGCAGAGCAAACACCCTTATTTTGTAATCCACATACACCCTTGCCTGCTTTCAAATGGACTGTTTCATTAATTATTGCTGTAAACTTTTTAAATAAACGTCTGCAGATCATTTATCATAATTTCCAGTTGTGTCTCATAGTGTATTCCAGCAGATTAAAGACCCCAGTTAATGGTTTCAAACAAAGTTTCAAACTGAAGCAAAAGACTGAAAATAGTGCCCCCTTTTCTATTGATTCAATCAATATTCAATTTTTAATTGAGAATAGTTTTGATTGAAAATCAATTCTGAATCGAAGCAGACACCCAAAAACAGCAATCAAACCGTGAAATCTCCCAAAGATTCACCCCCGAGGTGTCAGTTCTGGAGAATCGACATGAAATGCAACCTTTTCCATTTGGCAATAGTTTCAACAGAATAAGAGATGTTGCTTTGAATATGTTGATGATTTCATCTGACTGGCTTTAACTCCAGTTAAAGTGTCTTGAATCATGTGACATTTACAGCATTCCAAGGTTATTTCGAGTTGTTTTTACTGTGTTGACACGGACCACACCATGCACACATGCACACAAACTAACCATGTAAAGCCTTTTATGATTATGAAATGTATGTAAAGTCATCCAAAGTTCTTTTAAATGAACTTTAGATGAATCTTGACCCTACTTTTCATTATTGAATGCTGTAATGTTCATTATATTACACTGTAAGAAGTAAGTACATTCCCATTCACCACAATTGTTGGATTTATCATGACTTGGAAGTAAAATGTATGTAATAAGTACCTGGACCAGTGTTAAATTTCCTTTTTGGGGGATCAGACAGCCCATTTAATTAGAATGGACTGAGATATGTCTACATGGAATGTCAGTTTTTTGCCTACAGATAGATTAAGCTTTGTCACAAGTGGGGGGTCAGTGGGGTCTTGCTCAGGTTAGACTGAGTTTACTAACAGATGACTGAGCCATTATTGACCTGCTAAATTTCGATACTCTTGAGCAAGGGCGCAGAATTGGGTAGGGAAGCTAGGGACACGTCCCTACCTATATTCAGCCGCTACTGTGTGTTCACTATCAATACAACCGCTGTCCGTAGTGTTTAGTCAATGATTATGGCATACAAAGGGTTAAATGTCGGAATCTGCTAGAAGTTCCGTCTCAAACCTAATATCGCTCCATGATCGGCTGCCGGTTTCTCGCTAACTTACATGTGATTGGCTGTCCCCGCTGTCACTCCTTCTGTTTGTAAAAGCTACATGCAACCTGCTAGTTGGACCGGACGAGAAGCAGTGCATGTTATCTGCAACTGCGAGTGTAAGTTGTCAACATGTTCGGCATTTGTTCTTCCTGGGTCACGTCAGCTAGACAGATTTTAATATCAGTGGTGTCATTTACATTTGTGTTTATGTCAGCTTTCAGGAGTGCTGCCTTGGAGCACTTTTGTGTCCCCACCAATCTCAAAATCAAACCCACTCCCTTGCTGTTGAGGGTAAAAGGTTATTAGGCCCTATTTAAATGGTCTATAGTGCTTGGTCTAAAGCACTAGGTGCTAGTGTGTTTAGGGCATGTCCAAGTCAATTTCGCTTGTTAAAAAGGCAGATAATCTGGGTGCAAAGTGAAGCACACGGCACAAAGGGCAGGGCACCGGATGCCCCGAACTTCATAATGGGGGATTTCAATCATTGCACTCTTGGAAAGTCACTCCCTAACTTTCATCAATACGTCACCTGCCCCACAAGGAACACGCGATGTCTGGATCTTTGTTATGGATCAATTAAAGGTGCATATAAATCCTTTCCGAGGGCTCCCCTGGGGACTTCTGACCACAGTGTGGTTTATTTATGCTCGGGTTTTGTTGTTCTCCGCAACAAAACCCGAGCGGAGATTGGTTCCCGTTTGGTCGGAGGAATCCACTCAGCGCCTCCAGGACTATTTCTTCTGCACAGACTGGGACTTATTTGTGGACACTTGTTCAAATTTGGACGACCTGACCGAGACTGTCACCTCATATATTAATTTCTGTGAGGACATGATAATTCCCCAGAAATCAATATCCAT
>CAEMYA010000462.1:2822885-2843123 GCA_903131615.1 Diplodus sargus | reverse complement strand
ATTCAACAGCTTGATTGAAACGGGAACAAATGAGTTTTTGAATCTGTTCAGTCTGCAGTGAGGAACTCTAAACCTTCTACCAGACGGTAGCGGTTCATACTCGCCATGCAGGATGTGTGATGGGTCACAGACAATCTTATTTGCTTGTTGCAAAGTGGCCTGTTCATAAATACTTAAAATTAAATATTCTTCAGATGCACAGAGAGGTTACCAAACCACGCTGTGATACAATACCTAATCAGACTTTCTAGGACTGCCTTATAGAAAATCAACATAAATCTTTGATCAACACCATGGATTCTCAGACGACGTAAAAAGTGCAACCGTTGCTGTAGTCTGCGACAGAGGCTATCAACGTGTGTGCTCCAGGTGAGTGCGTTGTCAATGAAGACACCCAGATATTTGTATGACTGCACCTGGGCAATGGCTTCATTGTGGATGACCACAGACCTGTGGTCACCCGCTCCTCGAGGGTCGAACACCATTTCAACTGTCTTATTTACATTAAGAATGAGGTGGTTATCGTCGCACCACTCAACAAACCTCTGAATTTCCAAAAAGTAGTCAGATATATCACTGTTCTTTTTCAACAGTGATAAGATTGCAGTGTCATCTGAGAACTTGATAATGTGATTGTTTGTGAAAAAACGTCTACACGCGTCTCTGTACAGAGTGAACAGAACTGGTGAACTCACGCAGCCCTGTGGTGCACCTGTGCTCAGGATTTTAATATCAGATAGAGTTCCATTCACACTGACCCACTGTCTGCGGTTACTTAAAAATGAAAAATACCATTTAATAATAGAAGGGTGAACATTAAAATCATTTAATCTCCTAATTAAAAGATGCGGCTGCAACGTATTAAAAGCTGAACTAAAATCAACTCAACTCAACTCAACTCAACTTTATTTATAAAGCGCTTTAAGCAGCCAAAGCTGGGACACAGTGCTGTACAAGAACATAAAAAATAAAAACATAGGAGACAGAAATAAAACAATAAAACAATAAAAATGTTAAAACAATAAAAACAATAAAAACAAAAAACACTAAAACAAGAGCAGAGTCTCATGCTGGGTTAAAAGCCGAAGAGTAAAAATGGGTTTTAAGGTGCGTTTTAAAAATGGACATTGAGGGTGCTTGTCTGATATGGAGTGGGAGCATGTTCCAAAGTTTGGGACCGGCAATAGAAAAAGCTCTTTCCCCTCTGAGCTTCCGCTTAGACCTCGGTACCTCCAGGAGCAGCTGGTCAGCTGACCTGAGGCACCGGGCAGGAGCGTAAGGATGGAGGAGCTCAGAGAGGTAAGGCGGGGCGAGACCATTTAAAGATTTAAAAACAAATAAAATAATCTTAAAATGAACTCTAAAATGCACAGGTAGCCAGTGGAGGGAGGCCAGAATGGGAGTAATGTGCTCCCTCTTACGTGCTCCAGTTAGGAGGCGAGCAGCAGCGTTCTGGACTAACTGGAGACGTGTGAGGGAGGACTGGCTGACTCCAAAATAAAGTGCATTGCAGTAATCCAGCCGAGATGTGATGAAGGCGTGGATTACTGCTTCAAAGTGCTTTTGTGCAAGAAAAGGCTTCACCTTTGCCAGCTGCCTCAGGTGGAAGAAGCTGGACTTAACTGTTGCACCAATTTGCCGGATCAATTTAAAATCACTGTCCATCTTAAAACCCAAGTTTGTGACTGTTGGCTTCACACATAGTGTGCCAAAGGGCCCAAGTCAACAGGGGGAGGTTCCCAAGAGCTGCTCGGGCCAAACACCATCACTTTTGTCTTCTTGTCATTAAATTTTAAAAAGTTTAGTGACATCCATGTTTTAATGTCTTCAAGACATAGCAGAAGTGGTTTCAGACAGGCATTTTTTTTTCCCAGTGGCACATAAATCTGACTGTCATCAGCATAAAAATGAAAGGAGATGCCATGTTTTTTCAGGATGGAACCCAGGGGAAGCAGGTACAGAGAAAAGAGCAGAGGCCCTAGAATTAAACCCTGTGGAACCCCATATGAGAGCGGAGCAGAGCGGGACTCAGAGCCACCAAGGCGTACACACATAGATCTTCCCTCAAGATATGATCTAAACCAATCCAGGGCGCTACCACTAATGCCCACTAGGTGCTGCAAGCGAGACATTAAAATATTGTGGTCCACAGTATCGAATGCCGCAGTGAGGTCAAGCAGGACAAGGATCGCATAGTCTCCAGAGTCAGTCGCCAAGAGGATGTCGTTGAACACTCTTAACAGAGCTGACTCCGTACTATGCCTTGTTTTGAAGCCAGACTGGAAAACCTCCAAGACATTATGCTCATCCAAGAATGACTTTAGCTGAGCATGGATGACTTTTTCAAGGATTTTGGAAATAAAAGGCAGCTTGGAGATTGGTCGATAATTGGCTAGGATACCGCTGTCAAGGCCAGGTTTTTTAAGCAGGGGTTGCACCACAGCATGTTTAAAATTGTTGGGGACAACACCAGAAGACAGACTGCTATTAATAATGGCCAGAACTGACTGTCCTATACAAGGAAATACCTCTTTAAAAAAGTGAGGCGGGACAATGTCACAGGGAGAACCTGATGGCTTAATCTGGCCAACCACATCCTCTAAAGCCTTCAGAGACACAGGTTCAAACAAATCAAGCACAGCTGAGTAAAGAACAGAGTCAGAGGGGTCAGATGCAGGTGAAGTGATGAGAGCCCTTGCAGTAGCAACCTTGTCAATGAAGAAATGCAGGAAGCTATTGCACATTTCAGGGGATTCCTCTGTGCACGCAGGCTGAGGTGAGCCAAGAACAGATTCAATGGTTTTAAATAAGACACGTGGGTTGTGACAATTAGATTCAATAATGTTTGACAGGTGCTCTCTTCTGGCCTCTTTGACAGTGCTCTGGTAGCAGCGCCAGCAGTCTTTTAGGATTTGGCGAGAAACCTGCAGCTTGTCCTTTTTCCACCTGCGTTCAGCTTTGCGGCACTCCTGCCTAGCTGCGCGAGTTACCAATAAGAGACGTGCAAATGAGCTAGAGTCCTCTAAATGCTTTTTAATGAGATGGGTCACAGCTAAAATGGCATCCTCAGTACTTCTGTTGCTCTTCTCACATCAGAGAACCAATTGCTGAACGAAAGTTTTATTAATATATTTAATTTATTCATGAACTTTGGCTCATTTAAGAATCTATTCAAGGTCTTCTGAAAATATGACCAAGTCTGCTGGACCAAAAATGTAGATACAGTAGTTCTAATCAATTTTCAAATCAATTATGTGCCTTTTCAGATCAATGTTGAGATTTTGACTTGATAATGTTGTGTCAATCAAATTTGCTGTCTGGCATGACCTGTTAACAAACACTACAATGGGAAAGTTTAGACGTTCCCATTGTAGTGTTAGCAGATGCTTAGCAGATGCTTTTGTCCAAGGCGACTTACATTAAGTACATTTATCACAAGAAAGAAACCACAGCATATCACAGTCGATAAAGTTAGAAAGAAAAAAATAAAAACAATTTTCAAGCCCTTGTGTGAGCATAGTAGCTGCTATTCATTAAGGATACCTCAAGTACATAAGTGCTTGTAAGTGCTTGTCTTTGACATGTGCATGTAAGTTTTGTTATTTTTTTTCTGTTAAACTCCTGTCAAATCCACAACAAATAGTACTTGGGGAAAACATAGTAGTGTTTAGTGTTTTTTTCATCTTTTTATTTTTTTATTTACTTACTACTCAAGTAACATTTGTACTCTTATTCAAGTAGACATGAGAGTAACATCTCATCTTGGAAAGAAAGTGAGCAAGCATATTGCCAAAAATGTTGAACTGTTCACATAAAACTGAGAGCTTCAGAGTCGTTGTTCAGATTTTTCCCTTGCCCTACATGTACCTTCAAACAGATGAGCCATTTAAACCTCTCATCCTTATCCCACTGTTAAATTCCCAGTTCTTTCCTAAACCCTTGTCTTTCACGCTGCTATCACAACTCCTACCTGAAAGCCTTTTATGAGAATCATTTAGCATCCTCGCCAGTAAGCTTTTTGTTCTATTTCAATTGCTCATGCAAAGTAGTATAAAGAGAATAGTGAAGCCAATGACAGATTTAGATGGCTAACAATAAGACTCAAGGATTTAAGCCATCCTCTACCTCGTCAAAGTATTTAATAAATAGAAATATGGATGGATTTTGTTATGGCTCAACAGTTTTTTTTTGTTTGTTCATTTTTCTCCTACAAAGAAAAAATTGGCCACTGACAATCAGTGAAAAGGTTCATTAATACAGTCTAGGCCTTTCCTAGCAGATGCAGTCAGCATTGTCCTAAACTTCAATACACCATTAACTTTTATCAGCTAAATGCTCCCAGCTTTAACTTAAACAGTCCTCTCCATCTAATAGTGTCTTTAACTTCAAGCCTTAATTGTTCTATAGCAGCTCATTGGGTGTCTATAATAGGTGCTTGTGTGTGGTCAGAATGGCCACCATCATTTTATAGTATAAAAACTTAATGATCGTTATCATCAGCCTCTTTCCATTCTCTGGCTGCACCCTTTTCATCTCTCTCTTTAATATATTTTGATCTCTCACTCAGTCTCCTTACTCCCTCTGTCATTAAAGAGTTACCCATTAACACAGTCCTTAGGTATACTTATTAAGTTTGCGTAACAGTTAATGCTTGAGAGTAAATTTCCTTTAAAAGGTCTGATGTGCTCTGTAATGTTACATCATAGCAAAGACATCTTTTGCCAGCATAATGAGCAACATTTCCACTCCAGCTAATAAAGACATTTTTATATATATATATATATATATATATATATATATATATATATATATATACAGAATTCCTCTGGTGGTCAAACTCCAGAGTGGGTTCAAATGACCCAAAGATGGTATTCCAATACCTTCTCATCCAAATTCCAAACAGATGGATAGATGGTCAGCACTTCCCTTATTTTCGTCAGGTCGCTTTGAGTGGGCGTATTAACATGTTACCCAAGCTTCTCTATCCATTCTAGATGTTACCTCTAGATATTCCCAAATGTTATTTCTGTGCATTTGTGATATACAAGTAGTATCTCTTGATAAAAAAAAAATTGTTTACCATCTTGGCAGTGGTACCTTTAAGAAATAGTAATAAAAATAAAAATCTACTTCAGTAAGAAAACATAATATGACAGCGGTGTTGAACTAAAAACGATTGGTGTCCACTGAATGAATGCAGTCTTTCCGCACTGTAAAAAGGGAATACTTTGATATTCATATAGTTTCTGATGAATGACAGGTTGTTTCTTAATGCAAAATGGATTTTAGATCTTTAGTGAGGGTGGGTCATTTATGACCAGGAGGACAAGGGGCATATACAGAACGTGAAGACAACAGGAGAGTTAAAGGACCTTTCTCCACATTCGGGTAATTCTCAGGCTAGTAGGTTAACGTAGACATGACAATGGCCATGGACATAGGAAACAGAATTCCTCTGGTGGTCAAACTCCAGAGTGGGTTCAAATGGCCCAAAGATGGTATCCAATACCTTCTCATCCAAATTCCAAACAGATGGATAGATGGTCAGCACTTCCCTTATCTTTGTCAAGTCGCTTTGAGTGTGCATATTGACATGTTACCCAAGTTTCTCTATCTATTCCAGATGTTACCTTTAGATATTCCCAAATCTACATTCCATAAATTAGGCTAATTTCTAAATGTATTTGGCAAGGGAGATGGCCTCGAATTAGACTAAAAACACTCAAGCTATCTAAAGCATGTGAAGGGCTCAAACTCCTCATCCTATGATATTGTTTCTGGGCTGAACAGTTGAAACTCCGAACAGTATGGATGCATGATTCTATCTGTACACGATGGGTCAACCCTGAGAAAAGAACATGTACATGGCTCTTGCAGACTCTGCTTTTCTTAGATATCCCCTTAAGAATAAGGTATTTACAATTAAGGAACTTTTTAACAAAACATTAAGAGTAGTAGAAAGTCCTAGAACACACCCAGATTGTGTGTCCAAAAGATAAATGAACTCATCTAATTTCAAGGGTACCTGACACACACTGTGCATGCAGACTCCCCATGCGCAGCGATCCATCAATCACATTAGGTCTTATTCAGTGTGCTGAAGCAGACCACGCCCCTGCACATGGAGTGAGTCGCTGGTAACAACATTGAAAAGTGAGCAATGAACAAGAGAAAATTGGGAAAATGAAGACTTGGTGCCAAAAAGAAAAGTAACGTCAGTTATCTGGAATTATTTTGGCTACAAGAAGGATGATATAAAAAGTGTCGATCCCCGAGTGAGACCTAACAGGCAGGAGGGTAATGGGGGACCGGTCCTCAAGCCTGCCTGTTAAGTCGCACTCGGGGATTGACGCTTTTTTGTCTGCCATGACGGCGGCACACCGGAGATCCGGCTCCTATGGTGAGTAGTTCAAAAACCTTCTTTTTAGTAAACTCTGCGTACACAAACAGTGTTCTCAATGCTCGTGTTCATGTGTAGAGACCCTGGTGATGCTACGAGCAAAGTTTCATGTTGTGTCGAGCCCTCTTAGTGTTTTAAAAATAGCGATTTTGATGCTAGCATAAGAGTGCCGCTGCACTCTATTGAAAATTAGCTTGCCCAAAAGCGAAACTACGGTAAATCTGTGCCTCTTTCGTCGTAATTATGCATTTACATGGAGGTTTGACTCATATTCACAAATGAAGCCTCGGTTGCTTTTTGGCAAAAGTTTCACTTGAATAAAGATGTCCTAAAATAAATACAGTGATGCTGTCTTAGCATGTACCAAATCAGCATGATATGTGTAGACTACAGAGATACTCAATACATGCCTATTATTATTATTATTATTATTATTATTGTTATTATTATTATTATTATTATTATTTTGTTGTTGTTATATTTACATGAATGGATGTGAAAAATAAATGTGACTTTTCCTTTAGACAATCCTACTGAATATTTTAATAAGATCATCATATTATATATATTTATTCATACATAGTCTTGTTTTTAAATACAAAGGACAGCATATCCCATTAACTTCAGCACGGTAGTACTTGTAGGTTGCTCGTCTGAAAATGACAGGTGATTTTAAACATCAAGTATGGGTTTTGGAATACAAACTTTGGGAAGTCTACCTGTATTCGAGGACCCATTGCATTAGGCACTAAAAAAGGAAACTTTTAAAACACATTATTATGCTTTAAATAGTAGGTTAATACCAACTTGTCTATCAGTGGGGTTGTTCTGTAAGCTAAAGCCATTTTCAAGTGAACACACAGCTGTCATAGCCTATAATCAATTAAACATCAACTACTGCTTCCATGCGCTCCTCCGAAATCAACACTTCTACACTTGAGGATCATGATGGCCAACGGGAAAATGCTTCAAGTACTGGACCTAACAGTCAGATGTTAGCCTACTGCTTGAGACTATAACATATTAGTAATAAATTTTTTAACAAAATAGACTTTGCATTTCAGTTCATGATCTGATTGGCAGCTGACCATAGAAGAATTGTGGGAAACACTGACCATCATTGCTCACACAATGCACCTACCACTCGCTTGCCACCTATGACATAAGCTTCGATTTTCAAGATTTTATTCAAGTTAGAGATAACCCAAAACAAACGATAGTCCCATACTGTGAACCTATACACTTTCAATGGTGAAATATGTTTTTTATTTATCTATTCATGCTTTTGACTTGGAAGTACCAGCCCTTTATCTTTCTTTACAATTTTCTACTCCCTGTGTTTATTGTTATGCACCAAAACACAAATTCGAATGGTGAAAAACTACATGGCACGAAATGTGATTCAAAACATCATATCATCACGAGTCTAATACAATATTCACATTCACTGAGGGTAACAAAAACTGTGTAGCAGGCCCCCCACTAATCTAGTTGTTTCAGAATTGCCCTTTGTAATGTTACCATAGCCAGCTGCTGCTAGCTGACCAACAATAAGTTACAACATCAAAATACACTTTCAAAACAATTTCTGAACGCTAGCGAAGCTAGCTGGCAGCTATCAGTACTAACGATGACTATTTGGGTTGTTTACGTTCGATATGATAATATGTTTGTTTGGTGTTTACTTACAGGTGAATGAGACATGAGGTACTTACTTGTAGTTAGAAGCTGTGATGAAACAACGCACTGATGCGCTCTTCTTCCTACTACTCGTGAGGACTCGGACTTCGTAGGTGGTATTCGGCAGTTGTCAGACTGTGTGCGTTCATGGTTTGGGGGGAGTGGCTTTGGAGGGATGCCGAAGGGGCCAGGGTTTACTGGTTGGATACTTTCAAGAACTAGCCTGGTCTTGACGGTTTTTCCAACTTAACGACCCCTGCTTTGATTCAACCATGCCATTTATTTTTTGTCATATTTAGAACCAGCACTGAAAAATGTGCATAACAGTAGCTGAACCACTAATTGGTATGTTATTCAGTATTTTAATGTATTAATTTCATTATATAAATAAATACAAATAAAAACCTTAACCTGAATTTAAATCATAGTTAGACACTAACTCTCTCTTGTGAAATAAATCAATCTAGGAGTTTGAATTTCTGAATAGAATCTCTAAAGTCTAACATCTTCCAATAGACCACAAGTCGTTATTGATCAACTCTACCAGATGTGAAAACAATCAAACTACAGCATACGATTCCAATCTTAAACTGATTACCTGGTTCGCCTCAGCTCTACTGATGTAGACAGGGATCTTGAGCAGTATATTATTGTCTTGTTGTTTGTAATGTGGCCAATGATGGTGGCATCATCGGCATACTTCACATTAGAGTTCTCTGATCTTGAGGACTCCATTGGAAGTTTGATGGCCAATTTGAATTGTCTAGGGTTTATTTGCGAGTGTCATGACCCAGCTTGTTAGCCATGACAAA
The DNA here is from genome assembly GCA_903131615.1 of Diplodus sargus. Classification (NCBI taxonomy): domain Eukaryota; kingdom Metazoa; phylum Chordata; class Actinopteri; order Spariformes; family Sparidae; genus Diplodus; species Diplodus sargus. The sequence continues at coordinate 2,834,231 of CAEMYA010000462.1, read as the reverse complement.
AGCGTGAGAGACACGGTTTTAAACCAAAAGATGAACTTTATTAATAAACAACAATATACCAAAGCATACTTCAATATATGAAGTGTGTTTAGTCAGTATTATCAGTTTGTCAGCAAATGGATGATTGTTCAAGTGATCAGTGGAAGGTGTCTTATAAATTAAAACTCAAACTAACAAACCAAATAGAAACAAGAGGCTGGATGAATGGAGAGAGAAGCGGACTGTAACAGCCAGATTTTAAGTATTCCTGGGATACTGGCCAGGTGCTCCCAGTTGCACTTACAAACCCTGCCAACCAGGGACGTGCAAGGAAACAGACACAACAACAGACCAAGGGAAACACACACAGCAGGATTCTGCGAAAACAGGAGGGCTGTCACAGTGAGGAACTCCAACATCCAGTTGCCGAGTGTTGTATTCAAGCCCAGAGTGTGACGTTTCCCCAAACAGATGCATGAGGGAGATTGTATTGAATGCCATGCTAATGCCAACAATAAGCATTCTGATGTAGTTGTTGTTATTTTCAAGCTGTGTGATGCGCAAGTGGAGGGCAGTGAATATGGCATTTTCTGTTAGTCCTGAATGTAAACCTGTGTGGGTCCAGGCTTGCTGGAATTTGGTTACTGATGTGCTGGAGATCCAGTTTCTCAGAGCACTTCATCAATATGGGGGTAAGTGCCAGGGACCAGTAGTCCTTGAGGCTAGATACAACAGGCTTTTTGTTGTGGCTGTCTTAAGGTATTGGCATGGCTGCTATCAAGCCCAGCAGCTTTCCTCATGTTCCCTCACAGTAGGATTTTTTCTCACAGAGATTTAAAGTGATCATAAAATGTTCTAGTCTTATACTGGACACATAAGTGAATTTTCTTCAAAGATATCAACTTGATATCTTAGTTTAAACGTGATCTCCTTCATCACCTATTTATTATAGATTATATCGACCCATTTTAATTATTATTGGTTTGGTTTGTCATTCTTAAGCTCTTTTCTGGTCACGGCCTTTTTGCATCCCACTAATAACACTCATAACAAGTATTTATCCTGTTTTGCGTATTCTAGACCATTCAGATCCCCAAGACACATGATTTAAAAGTTTAAGTACATTTTCTTTTTGAAAACAGCTTCCAGGACCCCGTGGACGTCTTTCCAAAATGGAGCCACAGAGGGACAGCCCCAAAAAATATGATAGTGGTTTGCGAATGTGTTTCCACAGGACCTCAAGCAGGCAGTCTGATTTGAATAGTTAGTCATTGTGTGTGCTAAAGAATCTAGTCACAGTCTTCCAACTTAATTCCCTCCAGGAGGGGGAGCTTGTCATTGTCCATTGCTGTCCCTTTCCCACTCTTCCTGTAATACCCTCTGCTTCCCATCTTTCCTTGTTGTACAAAGTATGGTCATTAGATTATTAGATTTTGGAAAGCTAAATATAGTTAAGCTATTATTTTGTGGAAGGTAGCATTCTTGTGAGCTCTTTGAAACATTTTCAGAATTTCTTCAAATCCTGAGGTAGCATCCGTTGGGAATTTTTTGTTCACAAAGTCTCTGATTTGTAAATTTCTAAAGTGATCTTGATTTTGTATGCCAAATGTATGCTTAAGGTCCTGGAAGCTCAGAAATGTATCCTGATCTAGGACTGTGCAGTATGCTGTAAATCCCTTTCCAATTTTTAAACCTTATCAAAGGTTCAAAGGTTCAAAACGTATCATAGTTTTCATAAAATCTATCATAATCCATCATAAAATCTGGATCATAGTCGAACCATTTAAACATTTCAGTATTTTTCCTCAATTGATACCTTTAAGTTATTTCATTCCATGTTTTTAGAGAGCCCATTGTCCAAGGATTGTTAGGGTCCTAGAGGTGATTAGTTGAGGAGTCACCAACCAAGTATTAACTGATAATCCCTTCCCCATAGACAGTTCGATCTCTATCCATCTCTATCTATAATTTGGTATAAACCATCCAACTAGTAGCTGAATTTGAGCTGCTTTATAGTAATTTCTCAGATGGGGAGAGCCAATCTGTTATGTCTGGCTCCATGTTATAGTTTTGTCCCTTGTCTTGTGTATTTACCTCTCCTCTCGTTCCAGATCCCCCTCCCCTGCTTGTGTGGTTTCATCCTCCTTCCTGATTGTCTGTCTCCGCCCTGATCACCTTCACCTGCCTGTATTGTTTGCCTCCGCTGCTGGACCACACGTGTACCATACCCATTTATTGAGTTAAGACTATTATTTCCTGCCTAAGTCTGTTGAGTCCAAACCATTGTCATTTTCCCAGTCATGATAGTACGAACTGGCCAAACATGGACTCAGTCGACTCTGGTCAGGTCTCAAGGTAGTCGTCTTCATAATAATGAGGAACGATTTACCTTGATCCTACACGAGATTCAGGAGATTTCTACCCAGCAACAGTGTTTCCAGTCCATCGCTGGGGACCAGTTCCGCATCCCGGGTGATCAAATCCAGCAACTATCCAGCAAAATGGTGGCTCTGTGTACTGCTGTTTCAGGTCCAGCAGCTACCCAGTCCTCGCTCCGACTCATCCGCCTGCTGCACCACTCGTCCCGGTTCTCAGGCCAACTCCGACGATTCACCTCTCCAACACGGCGCAGTTTTCCAGGGACTCTGAGAGCTGCCGCTCTTTCCTGGTTCAATGTGGGTTGCATTTGGAAATGCAGGCTTCCTCATTTCCGACAGACCGCTCCAAGGTGGCGTATATGATCTCCCATCTCTCCGGCAGAGCCGAAGCATGGGCCACGGCGGAGTGGGCAAGAGACTCACCGGTATGTATCTCCGTAGACAATTTTAAAGATGCTCTCTCCAAGATCTTTGATCAAAGCACTCCCAGCTGGGAGGCGGCCAGAGCTCTCATGGGGCTCCACCAAGGCAAAAGAAGGGTGGCAGATTACGCCATTGAATTCTGCACTCTGGCAGTGGACAGTGGCTGGAACTTTTTTTGCTTGTGTGACACTCTACATGGTTTGTCAGACCACTTAAAGACCAGTTGGATCCTCTTGAACTCCCCAAGGACCTCGAATCGTAAATCTCTTTGTTTGTTAAAATAGATAAACGACTCTTCAAGAGAGAGAAAGAAAGGTCCAAAGCTGTTTTTACCTCTAGCCTGAGGAGGCAGTTGGCTGCAGCCTCTTCTTTGTGGCGATCTCCTCCTCCTCCTGCATGGAGGAGCCCATGCAGCTGGGAAGGACGAGACTCGACCCTGAGGAGAGATGCCGCCGGATGCAAGAGGGCCACTGTATCTACTGCTCACGCATGGGACACTTCATTGCTTCGCGCCTGGTAAAAGGTCAGCCTCACCCTTGATAAAGAGGGCGCTGCTACCCTGTCCTCTACTGTTTCTACTCGCCGTCTGGTTCAGGCTAAGCTGATTTTCCAGTTGCAAGTATTCATTTACCTGGTATTAGTGGACTCTGGAGCTGATGAAAGCTTTACGGACTGGCGATTGGCTAAAAGATTCGGTTTGAACCTGTTACCTCTGCCATAGCCTCTGGAGGCCAGCTCTCTAGATGGACAATTATTATGTAAGGTAAGCCACTACACACAACCTATCCAGCTCATCATGGCAAAAGATTACACCGAATCTTTAAGTTTTCACCAGTTCGACTCTCCCTCTAATCCTCTCCTGTTGGGCCTTCCCTGGTTTGCCAAGCATAACCCTCACATCAACTGGGGAAATTTTGGTCTGGAGCAAGAAGTGTTCGTCGACCTGCTTCCCTTCAGAGACTGTTCCTGCGCCTTAACCTTCCGCTCATCGTCTGGCTTCGTCGAACACGAACTTTCCCGGATCTCTCTGCTGTTCCTGGCTGTCATGGATTTAAAGGAGGTGTTCAACAAAGCCTGAGGTACATTGTTGCCTCCCCACCGGCCGTACGACTGCTGTATTGACCTGCTCCCTGGTTCGCCTCCTCCCAGAGGCTGACTCTACTCACTGTCTGCTCCGGAGAAGGAGGCAATGCAGAAGTACATTCACTCCTCTCTGGACGCTGGGATCATCCGGCCGTCTTCCTCTCCTGCTGGGGCAGGGTTTTTCTTCGCCGATAAGAAGGATAAGACTCTCCGTCCTTGCATCGACTATCGTGGCCTGAATGACATCACCATTCGGAACAGGTACCCCCTTCCTCTCATTTCTTCTGCCTTTGAACTTTTACAAGATGCTAAGTTTTTTACTAAGTTGGATCTTCGTAACGCATATCATTTGGTAAGAATAAGCGAGGGGGATGAATGGAAGACTCCTAGTGGCCATTATGAGTGCTTGGTGATGCCTATTGGATTGACTAATGCTCCAGCTGTGTTCCAGGAATTAGTGAATGATGTTCGCCGTGATATGCTGAATCAGTTCATTTGTGTACTTGGACAATATTCTGATCTCCTCTGCTGATGAACAGATGGTGCAGTACCTGGCGCACGTGCTGTATATACATCTCCTGGACAACCACCTTTTTGTTAAAGCTGAAAAATGTGAAATTTATGTTTCTACTGTGTTGTTTTTGGGGTTTGTTGTTTCAGGGAACAGCATCCAGATGGACCCAGCCAATGTCAGCGTGGTGGTGAATTGGCCCACTCCCACTAGCCTCAAGCTTGTATCCTGGGGTTTGCAAATTTCTACAGACGATTAATTCGCAATTTCAGTGCCTTAACTTCTCCCCAGGTCAAGTTTCACTAGAGCTCACAGGGGGACCACAGCTTCACCTCGGCACCCATCCTCATGTTACCTTACATCGTCAATTCATGGTGGAGGTGGATGCTGCTGACCTGGGCATCGGGGCGGTCCTCTCTCAGTGGTCACAGGCTGATAACAAGATGCACCCCTGCGCCTTCCTTTCCCGGAGACTCTCACCTACTGTGCAAAATTATGATGTAGGCAATCGGGAGTTGTTGGCAGTTATGGTGGCTCTGGAGGAGTGGCGCCACTGGCTGGAGTGAGCTAAGCACCCATTTCTGGTATGGACGGATCACAAAAACCTAGATTACATTCAGTCCGCCAAGCGACTGAACTCGAGGCAAGCCATGTGGGCTCTTTTCTTTAATCGTTTTGACTTTTCTCTCTCTTACACGCCCGGCTCCAAGAATGTTAAACCAGATGCTCTGTCCCACCTGTTTGACCCAGACTCCAGTCCGTAATCTCCCAGCTGTATCCTGCCACCTTCCTGCACGGTTGGGGAAGTCACCTGGGGATTCGAGGAGAGGGTCAGACAAGCCACTATTAATTCTGTAATACCTGATAGTTGCCCCCAGAACCGGTTGTTCCTGTCTCTATTCGCTACAAACTTTGAAGGCTGCACACCTGAACAGTTGGCTCTGGTGGACTCACCTTTCTCCGCCAATCAGCTGTTAGCACCACTGGTCAGCTGTTAGCCCCACTGTTAGCCCCGCTGATCAGCCGTTAGCAACACTAACTTCCAAACCGGCATTCTCAATTCTCTGTGGGCTATCCAGCATTACTCCGTTGGTCCTCTCTCCACTACAACCTCAGGATTATTCACCGCCTGGCTCCTGTATCACTCTCCTCTGCTACTGTGGTCTCCCCTGACTTGCGACGATGTTGGTTGGTTGCTGCTCCACAGCTGCTGACGTGGTCTTTATATACTCAGCACTGGAGCTTCTCTACCTTTGCTGCAACTTCAACCCAAACTCGTGGGCGCACTTCGTCGCCCCTGCTATATGCACAGGGGCTATAGATGCAAGTTTATTACGGACAATGCTATTCCCTGCAGTGGTGCTGCTATTCCCTCCATACTGACTGACAAGCTCTCCATCGCACCGGCTCAACGTCATCTAAACCAACCACAGGTGCGCACACTGAGCTATCTGAGACCCTTGGCTTGTGTGAATGGTGCTGTTTCCTCCACATCCCCTCTATCAGCATCTGTGAACAACACTGCAGCTTCATGCTGCTAAATCCACGTTCACTAAACAACAAAGGACTACTCATCCATGAATCAAGCCACTCCCCCAGGCTATGTTTACATCTAGAAGCTCCACTCTAAGAGCCGTGGTGGTGGGCTGCCAGTCATACATGGAGCCAACATCCTGGTTAAACAACTTCCAGTGCTGAATGTCACCTCATTTGAGTGTGCAGCCTTCTCTCTGGCCGGGCATACACAGTTACAGGTTGTCCTCATTTACCACCCTCCAAAAGCCTAACCCACCTGTCTGAGCTGTCTGAGCTACTCACCTCCATCTGCTCTATGTCTACATCTACACTCCTGCTTGGTGATTTCAACATCCATGTGCATCACACAGCATGTTAAAGGTCCCACCCATGCCAAAGGCCACACACTGGATCTGATGTGCTCCCTCCCATCTACAATGCCTAGACCTCGCTGTTTCTGACCACTATGCTGTCCTCTTCACTGTTCCTGTCCCTGTGCCCAAGCAGCGCATAAGTCAAAACATCACATACAGGAACATCAAGACAGTGAACACTCTGGCCCTGACCAATAACCACGTTAGGTCCTATAAAGAAGCTCTCTCTAAGGCCAAAACAAACTACTACACCACCCTCATTGGAGACCAGCAAAGTAACCCGAATATGTTATTCTCCACCATTAACCGGCTCCTTAGCCCTCTCGATGTCTCCCAGCTTTCTGGTGCCCCTGACCTCTGCTTCAAGTTCCTAGACTTCTTCCAGGAAAGGGTGGCTACCATCCACCAGCATCTCCTGGCATCTGCCACCACCCCACCATATGCATCTCTGACAGGAACAACTGATCCTCCCACTGTTCGCCTGCCCCAGTGCTCTCTCTCCTCCTTCTGTCCTGTGGACACTATTTCTGTAGCTAAGTTGGTCTCCGAGGCAAAAGCCTTCCACTGCTCTCTGGACCCTATGCCAACAATTCTGGTGAAGTCTTCCCTGCCTGCACTATGCCCCCTCATGATGGACATTATCAAGTCATCCCTAGAATGTGGCATGGTACCGTCCACCTTCAAAACAGCTTTAGTGACCCCCATCCTCAAGAAGCCAGGTCTGGGCCTAGATGACTTACATAACTACCGGCCGATCGCCAACGTTCCTTTCCTAATCAAAATCCTGGAAAGAGCAGTTGCCGCCCAACTCCAGCAGCACATGTACAGCCATAAGCTCTATGAACCCCTTCAGTCTGGCTTCACGGCACGCCATAGCACAGAAACTGCCCTCATCAAGATCATAAATGACCTCCTCATCGCTGCAGATTCTGGCCACATCAGTATTCTGATCCTCCTGGACCTCTCTGCAACTTTGACACAATCTCCCACACCACTCTCCTTACTCGCCTATCTGACTACCTTGGTCTCACCAGTACAGAACTCTCCTGGTTCCAGCCCTATTTAACAAACAGGAAACAGTTTGTCATCATTGGAGACTCCGGTTCTACCCCAGCTCCAGTCAACCAGGGCGTGCCTCAAAACTCTGTGCTTGGACCCCTCCTCTTCACTATCTACATGCTCCCCCTTGGTCAGACAATTTGCAAACATGGTCTCAACTTCCATTCTTATGCTGATGATACTCAATTACATCTCTGCACCAAACCATCCACCCAGCTACCCCCATAGTCACTCGTCAACTGCCTGCATGATATAAAACTCTGGATGACATCAAATCTACTCAAACTAAACACAGATAAAACAGAGCTCATAATTGTGGCTTCCAAGGCGCTGCTCCAGAAGGTTGGAGATCTTCTCCTGGACGTGGACGGCTGCACTATCTCCCCATCCACAGAAGTCCGCAACCTGGGTGTCATCCTTGATTCCACACTATATTTCCAATCACACATAAAATCCATTACAAAATCAGCTTTTTACCATCTCAAAAACAGATGGTAGACTCCGGCCCTCCCTCTTTGAACCTGTGGCTGAGACCCTCATCCATGCCCTGTCCTGTCTGGGCTCCCTTCCAAAACCCTGGACAGGCTCCAGTACGTGCAGAACTCTGCTGCCAGGGTCCTCACCCCCACCAAGCCCTGACAACACATCACCCTCACTCTCATCTGCCTTCACTGGTTCCCAGTTAAATCACGCATCACTTAGAAAATTCTCCTCCTGACCTATAAATCTCTCCATTCCCTCACCCCCCAATATCTGTCTGACCTCCTCCATCCCTATACCCAGTCTTGTACGCTGCGCTCATCAGGCACACACCAGCTCTCCATCCCTCACACCAAACTACAAACCCTTGGCGACAGAGCCTTCTGTGTGACAGCCCCCACTCTCTGGAACACTCTCCCAGCTGAAATCTGCAAACTGACTTCTCTGGAGACTTTCAAACGAGACTTAAAAACCCATCTTTTTAATAAGGCCTATCAGCTCTAGATCCAGCCACATCAATCAACTTTTCTATTTCTTTATCTTATATGTATTTTTTGTTTATCCATTTTTCTTTGTTTTGTTTGTTCCACTGTTTTAAGTGTCCCCTGAAAGGTGCTATAAAAATTAAATGTATTATTATTATTATTATAATTATTATTATTGTTATGGACCCTACCCTCATCAAGGATTTCCGCCGCCGCCCCCCTGACCAGCCTGGGACGTCATGGGCCGTCCCTAGAGAAGGGGGTACTGTGATGTCTGGGTCCATGTTATAGATTTGTCCCTGTTCTTGCCTGTCTCCGCCCTGATCACCTTCACCTGGTGCTTGAGTGTGTGTGTGTGTGTGTGTGTGTGTGTGTGTGTGTGTGTGTATAGTCCCTGTGTTTCCCCTGTCTGTTGCCAGTTCGTCTTCTTGTCCCCGTGCTGAAATGTCCCAGCCTTTTTCTTCTGAGCATTTACTAGTGTTTCCTGGTTTTGACTACAGCCTGTGTTTCCATTGACCTCGCCTCTGCCTGATCCCTGCCTGTATTGTTTGCCTCCGCCGATTGACTGCCTGTGTACCGACCTCCTTGCGTCTGCCTGATCCCTGCCTGTATTGTTTGCCTCCGCTGCTGGACCACCCGTGTACCATACCTGTTTATTGAGTAAAGTCTATTATTTCCTGCCTAACTCTGTGTCGAGTCATGCATTTGAGTCCAAACCATTGTTGTACTTTTCCCAGTAGTGATACAATCCACCTTTTTCCTTTGGTAATTGTAGAATTTTGTATTTTATCCTTGGCTTTTCCCCCACCCATATAAATCTGAAGAGGATTTTATCCCACTCCAAGCTGTACTGTTTTGGTTTCTCAATTGATATCAAGTAAAATAAATATAAAAGTCTAGGTAAAATGTTAATTTTTACTGAATCTATACAAGAACTAATATTTAGGTAAGGAATTAGGTTCCATCTGTTTATATCGGCTATAATTTCTTATTTGAGGGGGCCGTACTTAATTTCTTCCAGTGTAGATATGTCTCGAGGTAGAAGGATTACCAGGTAGTTTACAGAATTTGTATCCCAATTCAGATGGTATCTAGAGCCAAGAGGGGGAATCGAGGGGGATCATAGTGAATACTAAGGACCTGAGTTTTCATCTTATCTAATTTATATCATGAGTATGATCCTATTCATCTAATACAGACATCAATACTGGTAGAGATTCTGTTGGGTTTGACATCACTTGCAACAGAGCCAACTTCTGTTCTGATTTGGAATATGTTAAGGATTTTTGAAGGGATTACGCTAAATGAGCATAGCTGGCAGTAGAAACTTTGAATAATGCCCAGAATGTAAGAAAAATGTGAAACATTTTAAGGTTTCTTGATGAGTTCATGCTAATTGTGCACTGCTGGCTTGAACATGTTTTAATAATGCCCATATAATAGCTCACAATGTTAAACAAAGTTTAACTCCTACCGAAGGAATAATCTGTAGTTTTCTTATTAGTGCTTCTAATGATGAACAGCACTAGTACAAGAGTAAAATCTTGTACTGCGACAATGTGCCTGCAAACATGTATTGCTGTACCATGATGTTAGTCTTTGGTCGATTAATACTTTTCAAGATAAAAGCAACATTAACTTCAATAAATCATATCAAATGAAAACAGTGGAGTTTGTCACCATGGAGTATAGATTCCATGTTGACTGCATCGACTTACACACACCCACACACTGTAAATGCTTCATTTGATCAATCAATTCTGAAGGGTAGTAACTGAATGTTGGCCCAATGGACTGAAGACACCACTATATCTCTAGTCTGGACTCTGTCAAACAACTCTTCGCAATCTCTTCACTTTATTTGAGAACTCAGCTTTTTATCACTGAAGCAGCTTCACATTTAGAAAAGCTCCATCTGTATTGCTGCACTAGCTCCATTTCACTTGGCTAAAAAAACCTCTGCCTCCACTTCAAAAACCTCGACTTCAATCAGTACAGAATAATACAAAGGGCTCTCAGATTACAGAGGACCTGCTGTACTTTAAATCCTGTAATACAGGCTGAAATGAAATCCATTTTTTGCTCCGATGATCTTTCTAGGCAGTGTTCAACATGGTCAGAGAGAGAGAGAAATGGCCATCTGTCTGCCACTGTTACTTTGCCACCCACAACTACCACACACACACAAAACCCCAGCTGAAAAAATGAGCTGCTAAAAAACCCCAGAGAGAGGAATGAGATGCCGTTTTTCCATTTGTAGCAGCATGATAGCACAAAGGAAAGAGACAAAACATTATTTGAAGATAGAAGATACACACACTCTGATAAGGGAGAAGGGAAGAGAGAGAGAGAGAGAGAGAGAGAGAGAGAGAGCGCATGTGTGTGTGTGTGTGTGTGTGTGTGTGTGTGTGTGTGTGTGTGTCGTTCCACACACACACACACACACACACACAGACAGACAGGCCTCCCAGTGCTGCAGCACCCCAGATGCCTTACGGGATTGTAATAATTCATGGAGTTAGCCAACTGCTTGCTGGACCAGACAAATGGAATTACACTGCACAGATGAGATGGCTGCATACGTGTGTGTATATGCGTTGCGTATTTGTGTGTTTGTGCATCTGTGTGAGTGTGTGTCTCAGGGTCACTCGGCCACTAAGAAAAAAGAGTTGCTCTACTCTATAACCCTCTCCACACACAATGGTAACTGTTTGTGTGTGAACGTGTGTGTGTGTGTATGTGTTTGAGAATCTGCTATGCAGCAGAAGGCCGGCACCGTGACATTGTTAAACCCTGTTAGGTTTCAGGGCCTCTTGCCAGGGATGTCACTAACCACACAAATGCACACACACACACACACACACACACACACACACACACACACACACACACACACATTTGAGACTGAATTGTGCATTTCTATCTGCTGCTTGCCTGCAGGTTCCAGGCTGGCCATTAGATAGGTGCCCAATAAAACATGAAAGTATTGCTTTTGGGCTCTAACCGCACTTTAAAAAAAAAAAAATAAATAAAATATATATATATATATATATATATAT